>JAURVB010013279.1:0-116103 GCA_033002965.1 Piper betle | reverse complement strand
GCCCATCACACGGCTCCCCGTAGCCTGTCATTGTGCAGGTCAGGAGACAAAGGGCATACGCGAGATAAGTCTAAGAGGGCGGTCACAAGGGTGCTGCGGCGGCGAGTGGCCATGAGGGAGCTGTCGGGTGGGCGAGGCGACTTGGGCTGGGCGAGGTCGCCCATCCGCCCTCCGCCTCCTTCGACGACCTCGTCCGGCCGGCTTGGGGCGGATGGGGACAGGGTTGGGGACACCCGGGGGGCAGCCGCGACAGTGGACGGTGGTGGGGAGCCGCGACAGCTTGGGGCGGCCGGGGGGCCGCGACGGAGGGCGGTGGCGGAGGGCCGCGACGGAGGGCGGTGGCGGGGGGCCGCGGCGGCAGGTGGCGGCGAGGGAGCTGGTCGGGCAGGTGGATGGCCGGGCGATTGGGCAGTCGGACGTGACAAACGGGCAAGCGGGTGGGCTAATGGCATGGAGTTTAGGAAGGTGAATCTGGGCCGCTGGATCGAAATTCAGCGGCCCAGATGCAACAGGTGTAGAAAACGCTTTCTACACCTGCTGCAGGAAAACCATTCTCATACATATATATATATATATATATATATATATATATATATATATATAAATATAACACATAAATATAACACCGGTAACAAAGCATGTATAAATTATAAAAAATTGAACCTTAGTTCTTGGGTTTTTCTGGTCCGTCTCTTCTCCTGAGCTAGAGGTCTGTGGTGTGGTGTTGACGACATGAATATTATTAATTGCGGCTTCAGAACCACCATGCTGGTGGTATTTGCTTCTTTTTACTTGGACGTCTTCAATGCCAACAATCAAAAGACGGGCCATGCAGGATCTTTTTTCAACCGTGAAAAAGGTGGTAGAGAAGGTGTAAATCAGACGAAACATTCCCCCATTTTGGGAGTCGGTTTTCTGGGTATTCGTCTACCAAATAGTAGACATGTCTACGTTGTGTGTTTATGCCCGTGCTCTTGGCCGTGTTCGTGGAATGCCGCTTCCGATGAATCATGCGCCTCGAAATTGGAAGGGGTTCTTATTTCCGGGGTCCTCTAATTTATCATCTATCGTATCAAATTTAATTAAAATTAACATAATTATAATTTTTTTTATATTTAAGAAAGGTAACAGTGAGCGTGTGCATTAAATTTTAAAAGCTTCGTAAATTTCACACTATTTTGCAATTTTTATGGTTTTATAAGTGCCATGATGCCCCCCAAACATCACCGACATCCCCTCTAACCGGAGGATATTTGGCACTAAAATACATGTCAGATGATAGCCCAGCCACTGTGCTTGAGTCGAAATGGGCAATTTTTATTTTCCTGATTAACTTTTTCCTAACGCCCATTTGTGAAATAGAAATGCTCAAAAGCTTCCGGTTATTCAATTTTTATATTTTGATTAATAAAATATAACAAATTGACACCAAAAATATTAAACCAAGATGTACGACAATCAGGTAGCCTAAGAAGTAAATTTCAAAGAAAGTAAAATTTGCATCTTAGCCGATCATAATAACTCAGTTTAGAACTACACTAGACACCACTAAAACAGAGTTTAATATGATAAAACAGTGATTTGCAACTCCAAATGCATTCACAATGTCAAGCTAGAAACCATTTTAAGTGTAAAGGCATCCATGTTTGATGTGAGAAACAGATTAAACCCCAAAGCTCACATGAAAATGCAACCAACAAGTATCCTCTTATTTGCGGTACTGCTGTCCAATCTGATTCTTTTCTACCCTGCCCAAGTTTGTTAGTGGAAACTCAATCAAACAAATAAGGACCAAAACCACAAGTGAATGGGACCGCAGTTTTGTGTAAATTAATTTGATGGGGAGCTGATACAATTCTCTACTTTGTAGGTGTCCCAGCTTCCACTTTAAGCAACGACCTCCATCTTGAATCACTAGACAAAAGCAATCTCCAATTTGGGTTTCGATGAAATTGTACATAGATGATCTCCTCTTGGGCACTTTCTTCATGAATTCCACTTAAAACCAATTATTGCTCCACACATCCTTCCTTCCAACTTCACCGTCAGCTAGAAAATCTTTTCAAATATTATCAGCCTTATATCACAATACTTTTTTTCCCATTACATAGCCTTTCCCTCATTTTAAATGCTTACCACAAGGATCCATCCTTCCAAAGAATATGAAAAATGTTACCAACAACCAGTACTGTTAGTGCAACAGAACAACAGCACCGAGAGAAATTATGATGATAACTCAGAACATTCGTTCTGCAATCAAAGAGATAACTGTGTATTCAGTGTTCTATATGAGTGGGAACAAAATTTTTAAGGCATGAGGAGACCATAAATTGAAGACCCAAAAGGGTTAACTGTTTCTTAGCTGTCTACAATCAAGTTTCCTCCCATGAGAGACTAGTCCAATGAGATTTTGATATGTCCACAATTTTTTCTCTCTTAGTTTGGGGTCAAGCTTAGAATACAGATCTTCACAACTTCTCAAGAAAAATCCTTTGCCAAAGGCTGTCAAAACCAGTGAATCAGTGGCCAATTGTGCCACCTCGGTAAGCAACCCAGCCCTTTGCCATACTACAAACAATTTTGTCTCACACAAACTGCTTACACATGCATCATATGCTATTCCGACAGTAACTATGTCAGGTCTGATGTGACTAAATTGAAACCTACTAAGCCACATATGCAGCTTCCGTGAATCCTTCATCTTTAAATAAGCTAGGGCAACCATGTTCATGCAGGTTACATCCAAATCGAAGCTAGCCATTTCCATTTCTCTGATGACAGACATTATGCCTTTTTGACTGAGAAGGCAAGAATGGGAAAGAAGAAGAAGGTACCAAACTAAATTTGTTCTCCCAGTCCTAGAAGCAGTCTCAATACCCAGTTGTTCTAAGGCAGAAAATTTATAATTATCCATGTATACTTTAGCGACTTTTCGTATTAAGGACTCTTTGATATGAACCTTCGATGTTATTATTCTTCGATAAAATTTCTCCATTTTTTCCACACAATTATAATCCCCATAAGCCTCAAGCATTACCGTCAATGTAGAAGGCTGCAAACTCATTTTCTTTGAGAGGAGACATTGATACATTCCTTCCATCTTATCAAGTAAACCTCCACGAGCAAAAGCCCTGATGAGTATATTGTAGGTAACATAATCAGCGGAACAGCCTTGAGTTTCCATCTTCTTCACGCATCTACACATCTCATCATACAGCCTAAAGTCGCCATAAGCTTGAATAAGACAATCATATGTTTCAGAATCTGGAAGCACACCTTTTTCCACCATCATGCTGATATACAATTTGGCTTCATCAAACTTCCCCCTCTTTGCCAATCCATGAATGATACAATTGTAGGTTTCAACTGACGGATTAAGACCGTACCCAATCATCTCACTAACTACCGACCCCGCCTCATCTATACAGCCTGCTGTACACAAGATATCAACAATCTTGGCATAGTTTGCTTCATTAATTCGCGACTTCTCTAAATTCCTCCAATGATCAAACACCTATCAGGTCTCAACATAAAAATTTATCACAAACAAACAAGCAAATACAAAACAGCCAACAAATGAATCCAAACCAATCTAAAACAACTTCGGCAAGTACTAACACAGGTAAAAGGGAGAGATAGAGATGGAGACTTCTCTATATTCCTTCAATGATCAAACACCTAGTGGGCAACTAACAATTTCTGAACATGAAATTTATCACAAACTACCAAATACAACCAACAAATAAATAAAAAACAATCTAAAACAACTTCACCAACTATTATCTCATGTACGAGGGAGATAAGGAGATAAATTTGGAGACTTCTCTATATTCCTCCAATGACCAAACACCAACCAGGCAACTAGCGACCTCTCAACATAAACATTTATCACAAACAAACAAGCAAATACAAAACGACCAACAAATGAATCCAAAACAATCTAAAACATCTTCAGCAAGTACTAAAACATGTAAAAGGGAGACGTGGAGAGGGAGAGTTCTCTATGTTCCTTCAAAGATCAAACACCTAGTAGGCAACTGGCAACCTCTCAACATGAAACTACCAAAATGCAAAACTGCCAACAAATGAATCCAAACCCATCTAAAACAAACTTCACCAACCATTAGCATATGTAAAAGGGAGGGATGGAGATCAATTTGGAGACTTCTCTACACTATTCCAATGGTCAAACACCTAGTAAGCAACTGACAATCTCTCAACATCAGCATGAATCACAAACCATCCAAACCAAAACTATCAACAAATGAATCTGTAACAGTGTAAAACTATAAAATTAAGTACTATCAGATAGAAAATGAATAGATAACAATGAATTTGGACACCTGCTGCAGTTCATCAATTCTGGACGTCTCAGCGAGATACTTGACCACTGCCCAGAAGCTGTGCCGGCTCCAATCACCATCATCCTCGAGAATTCGAACAGGGTCGGATCCTTCGGCCTCGAGCTTGCTGAGCAAGGCCCGGAGGGATTGGTTATGATGGAAGGCGTCAACGAGGAGGGTGGTGTGCCTTGTCGACAAGCTCGGTTGAGCGATTGGGGCGGCAATGGAGAGGGTGGGAGGAAGACGAGAAGGGGGAGGAGGAGGGTTTGAGGGGTTGGAGGTGGGAAGAGGGGATGGAGGAAGAGGTCTTGAGCAGTTGCAGACATGGAGGACCGCCATGGCCGGCCCTTGCTAGGGAAGGTGGAAGAAATTTGGCGGGGAAGGGAACAAAAATGGGCCGGACCGGTCATGTTTTTTGATTTTTATTCTTATGGGCCTATTGTCAAGGCCCATATATATAGAAGCCCATAATTTTTTTTCTTTAGGCTTATTGTCTCTCACTCCAAATAACTAAGCAGGCACTGATTTAGGGTTTAAAATTTAAGATTTGAGTTTAAGGTTTAGGAAAATTTTTTTCTTGGTAAGATGCTCCACTTCTCCTTCGGTTGGTAGGTTTAAATCTTTAGGATAGAAAATTACAAAAATTCTATTACTATTTTACTACGCGGTAAATTGGAGTGTACGATAAGAAAAAAATTTTCTGCGTGCTCGACCGTTAAATTAGAATTCATGCACGCTCCCTCTCTTTAACCCATTACATTACATTTTACCGTTATATAAAAACTCGAAATTTTCAATTTTTCTACAATTTTTAGAATAAAATATTGGTTTGACATTGGAAAAAAATATATCCATGGAAATTTCCTCTCCCCAAAGGAATTTGGTTGGTTCCTCCCTAAACTACACTTGCACACACTAGCTCAGAATCTACACCTGTTGACACCAAGCTTACCAACTACCATCCTTTTGGGTGTTCAACCTCTCACAGAACTTCATAGATCTTTCAAAAGAGCATGACATTGACCATCCTTTCCAATTCATTTTACACATATACCATCACATAAGACGCATTATACGATCACTCAATATCCGGTTTCTTTCTTTGTTGTAGAGATTGTTAAAACCAAGTCGCCAACCATCGAAAATAGGTCGTTGACTATGTATCATAGGATAAATTAAGGCAATAATATTTGCCCTTATACTTCATAGTTTATATCATAGTTATAGTTCTAAAACTCGTAACTTGGACTCAGAGTTATTTATATTAAAATTTTAATTAAATAAAAAAATTATATGAAATTAGTATATATTATTTTGTTATATTTAAAATTAATAAATGCATGATAATCATTACTTAAAAATATTGATTAGGTTAATCTAGAAAATAATATGTTTTGAATTTTTATGACTTGATTTAGGGAGTCAATTATTAAATCAATCATCATTGAGTCTATAGCCATGGAGTCGACTTAATTTACTCAATGACTTCCCGATTCAAACTCTATGAATAACTCATTGACAGATTTTATGATATATTCCTCGAGTCTCCTTGAATTTCTTGTGAGTCAAGTAAAAAAATTTTAAAAATATATTACTTTTTTTAAATTTACTTAAATCAATGGTTTGAAGTTACAAAAATCATATGTTTGTTAATTTCAATTGTAGAAGTGGATAATAACTCACAGTTAGATATATCTTTTTTTAATTGGAGTAAAAATTTATTATAAAGAACTCCGAGTCGGTTTGGAGTTGACTTCGAGTAGACTTAAATCCATGGCTTACCAAGTCGAGCCCGAATCTTGAATTTTTAAACTATTGTTTTTATAAATATTATAGATGTGTATTGTGTTGGTTGAGTGTGTGTGTTTAATACAAGAGTATGAGTTTTGTAAAATAGAACGAAATTTTGAAAGAAAAAATACTATGTACAACATGTGAATTGGTCTTATTCAACCGTACTCTACTTGCCGAAACTAAAAAACAGATACATGGCATGCCCCTTTGTTTCTCCTTGACAATCTTAGACCATAAAATTGCTTGGATAACGCCTCCCATGTTTTGTATATTTATCTCATTAATTTATCTGTCAACAATAATTCGCCAATATTGTCTGTACACCGATCATTGCTTTCCAACCTCAAATGAAAAAACAAAAGAATTTGACCATTAGAATTTTACTATTTATGATTTGATGAATTAATATAGATTAAGGCTTTTGCTTCTCATTTACTTTCTTGTCAGGAAATATATAATGTATACAATAAGTTGCCAATTTACAATCGTAATGAGTTACAACCAAAACCAATCTGTCTTAAAAATTCAATTGCAACATGGCTCATCACTTTCAATATGTATCCATCAAAATACAGTTATTTTGGGAGAGAGATTTATTGATTATGTGATGCAGCAGCTGCAGCTATAGTATTAGATTCGTCATTTGATTATTGGTACGTATATACATTATATATCAATGAATAATTTGGTTTCGTTGAAAAGACAATGAACAGAAGCAGCCTCCATGGAAGGAAAAAATAGGAGCTTGGAGAATCAAACAAATGGTATGTTGATAAGAGAATAACGTCACATGCATGCAATCAGAGAAGAAACAAATAGTTCGATGATTGACGAAGGAAAACGACACAATTTTTTATACATTTTCCCACTATATGTGGTCGGCTCTCCTGTTGGGACGTGTTGATATGCGTGGCTTTCACCATCGCTCATGACTCGAGTGGGACTCCATTGGATGCATTCCACAGGAACACGGCGATGGAGAACTTCGAAAAACTTCATGATCTGATGCTCAATCTAATTTCATCACCCCTAAGTTGTTTGATTGTATATCAATGTGTAAGTCATAGTTTTGTAATTTCTTTTTCACTCTAAAAGTTCTACGAGTCGACTCGACTTCTTTGTGATTAGTCGAGTTAAACTCCATCCATGATTCTATATTGACCGATTATTTAATAATTAATCACTGTTCGAGTCATAGTTATGTCATAAAAATTATCAAGATATACTATTTTTTTGATTAATTAAATCAATATTTTAAATTGTATAAATAATATTTATCAATTTTTAGTGTAAACAAAAATCAACCTTATTATATTAAAGCGTCAATTTTTTTCGTTTTATTGTGTTTCATTGTGGTTGGTTTTGGACCAGAATAATTTTATGAACCTTTAATATTTACTTTATTATTATTATTATTACTATTATTATTATTATTATTATTATTATTATTACTTGATTTGTAGGGGATAAACTTAATCAACCTATAAAATAGTAGAAGGTGTGTAAATGTGAATGGGTGCATGCATTAAATATACGAGAAACTAATCAACATCGAGAGACGTTAAAGGGTACAATAATTATACAACTTGGGAAATTATATGATGAGCCTTATCTAGGTGTTGAAAAAAGCTTATATAAAAGTTATGAATTAATGCAAGAAGGGACAATGTCATGACCTTTCTAGCTGACTCTTCTCTTCCTCTTGGCTAGCCGACCTCTCTTCTCCTCCTTTTGGTTGCACACCAATGCCCTCTTCTTTCTCTTCTTTGAAAGAGCTTGTTGCAATAGTTTATTGTACGCTGACAATAGTTCGCTTGCATATGGGCTTAAAAATTGTTCTATTATGAGATTAGTGAAATTCTTTTGATAAATAGATGAATATATTGAAAAATCGAACTATTACTTAAAGGGTATACGTGGCACATCATGCTTGACATTGATGGGATTCATGCCTTTTGATGCTGGCAAAATAAGCTAGGTAGTGATGGGTATAAAGATATTAAAGGGTTCATTATGCGCCGTGTAAAACCAAATAGTTGAACTTGTCAAGCAGATCGATTTACTATGTGATGTAACACTTGTGCACTTGTGGTAATTATTATCATACTGGCACTAGAGTGGCCATCCTCAATAATAAATTTTATGGCATAGGATTATAGGATTAGCTAGTATATATATATATATATATATATATATATATAATCTATTAATAAAATTTAAGAAAGAAATAATTTTGCTTTAAATTACTTGTATTATATTTACGTTAATATTTGGAAGCGCTAAGCTTAAATTTATTTCCCAATTGAGCCTCTTCTGGTCCGGGATACAGCTTTAAGTGTTTGGAAAAACTAAAACGGAATCGGTTGAGTCTCTACTGGTCCTAGGCACACCTTGGACAGAAGGAACATCTTGTACGTAGAAACTATTATTATGTTTTAGAGTCTTGTTGTAGCGAATATTTTACTTAGAATTATATATGTTGTATATACGTGAAAGTCTGAAATTCTATGTCACAATCTATGGGATGAAATATCCATCATTTATTACAAGTGATTATTCTGCTAAAATTATTTTAGTTTGACGATATTTAATCAATTTTACCTAAGTATTTTGTTATGAGATAAAATTAAATCATAGGACAATTTAAATTTATTTTATTTAAATAAACATAAAGTGATATCTTGCCTAGGGTATAAAAAAGTGGGTCTTTATGAGTAAATCTTTTCACCTTTAGGAGAAGATTATGAGTAAAATTTGGAAAGGAAAATTTTTGAAGAATCATGCCATTCAGACGTTGAAAACCAAACTTCTTCACCTACGTTGAAAGGTGGGGCCTTCATGATGACCGGTCAAATCTCTAAGTCAAATTTATTCATAAACTTTTTTATTTTAAAAGCTCTCCGAGTCGACTCAATTATGTAGCTTGCCGAATAAAATTATAACATCTCAATTCCAGTTCACATAAAAACAAGATCAAAATTGTTATGATCGATATGAGTTATGTGTAAATCAATTAATCTCTAAGACTCGAATGAGAAAACAGATCGAAACAACCTTTTTGGCATCTTGAGAAAGGAAGACACATTATGCTACATTATAATACATAAAGTACATACATAAACACATATCAAACGCAAACAAAGTAACAAAAGAAACAATGGGGCGTTGAGCACAAGTGCGTGTAGTAACTATTTGTCCTGCCACTAATCTAGAACATATTGCTACCTACGTATATGCCTATTCACGATATACATAAGCTCAATTTCACCAACTCTTGGTTCACTGAAATCCGATAAAAATTATATAGGACTAAGAAGGGAATTATATATGTAGACCTGAAGGCAACATGAGGTGGAACTAAGTTTGAAATTAACCTGAGTGATCTCTTCCTCAAAGGTTATTAATCACAAAAGTAAAATTCATCTAAATAGCCTATATTAAGTGAGGTCTAATAAAACAACTACTTAACATGTTCTACGATATAAAAATCAAATCATGATAAAGTAAAACAGTAAATCTGAAAAAGTCATAACGGACTTATAGTCTAAGCTTCAAGCATAACGATACATCTATGATAAGATTGGATTTCGAAACCTATATCAAAACTCACTACTAAGCATAGGATTAACAACTCTATATGATGTATTGTTGTGGTATGTGTTCATGCCAACAAGAATATCTCAAACCATAGGTAATGCAATAGAAATTAATGGACAACGTCTAACACACAAAACAAGGCACACATAGGCCGAAACAAATAAAAAAACTAGCCAAATAATTAAAAGAACAATAAATGAAATAATAGGGACTTGAGTGACCTCAAAACAATAATAAATAACGGCTAAATTCGTGTGAAAATAAATAGGAGAATAAATAGTGAGTAATAATTAACTAAAAAATTAGTTAATAAATAATTAAATATATAAACTCATTCACCAATAAATGAATACTAATAAATAAATGATACATTAATCAAATAATAATTATTATATAAATAATACTATATAAGTTTGTAACTAAATGCGAGTAATTATTAGCACATACATGAGTAAGTAATAAATAAATAAATAAATAAATACATAAATAATCATACAAATAAGTAATTAATTAATCATGAATAATAATAGTATAAACATCAAATATATGAATCTATGACTAAACACAAATAAATAATAAACTGAGCATGCAAATAAATAATGATCAATCAATTAATTAAATTAAATAAGATAAATATGAACAAAAATAATATCAACAAATAAACACATCATCAATAATAATAAATAATTATACGAGTATGCATTATAATTAATAAATATATAAATAATAAGAAATAAAAAAATAATGAACTAATAAATTATTGAATAAATAATAAATAATGAAAAACAATCGTAGCATCAAAATATAATAAATATTGGGGAATCTACATATCAAAATATACCAATTCAATGTTTGTGACCTATTATCGCCGTTGGTAGAAAACTTCCGTAAAAAATGTCCCTCAAGGATATTTCAATTTAGAAACACAAGGGGTTTGGAATTCTACCAACACACATCACCGGGAACGTACCATCAGCAATCCTATCCAGGAAAATTGTATTCACGCCATGGATATACATCTAACCAAGCCCGTAATCACACACCAGCCAAAATTGCCACCACCTCATTTTCTCATGCTAGCATTTTACTAGTGTGTGATTAGGGCCGCGGTTAATTATTATTTTGGCTAAACATTTTTTTAATAGTGTATGATTAGGAGAGTGGCTATCTATTATTTGAACTCAATGTGCCATTTAAAGCTGTCTGATTAGACATTAATCAAGGTCCCCACAAACTTCTCCCGTTGTTAAGATTTATTATTATTATTATTATTAGGAAAAAATTAAGATAAATAACACCTCATATAATTAATTTATATAAGTTACATTATTAATACTTTTTTAGTGGGTCCTATATGATGTGTGTCTATTTGTACGAGAAGTAGAGTACGTAAATGGAAAACCGATAAATTTTTATCTTTTTTAAACGATAGAATAATTTAATCTTAGATCTTTTAAATATGAGCTAGTTTAAAAATATTTTAAAATTAATTTTTATTGCATGATAATTAAGTTAAAAAGGTAAAAACATTAGTTTGAATTGAAAATTTATAAATATCTTAATTAATTATTTTTATATATATTTATGTACATTTAAAATAGTGAGACTCATTACTAAATTTTTCAAATATAAGTAATAACTCATACAAGCTATATTAGATGTAGATAATGTACATGTAGCTCCAATTATTATTATTATTATTATTATTATTATTATTATTATTATTATTATTAAATGGTGATCAGGAGCATCCCATACCGTAACGCGTTTTAAAAATTCTTTCACGTTATTCCCGCGAGTAGTTGTCGGCAACCTGTCCATCCACAACAAAGGGTGGACGTTGGCAATATGTAATATCATATCACTTTAACCAGCAAAATTTTGTATGTCGGCCGAAAACTAGTGCCATATATTTAATTAACTTTTACAACATACAACGAAAATCATAAGAATATTGATTTAATTGGTTAACTTAGTAATGTTGTTGAGGTGTTTAGATATATAAATATTTGCAATTGGTAATCTTCCTCTAGCCTTCTCAATTTCTTAGAGAAGAAAGTGTTACTTTCCATGGTCAATATATTAAGAAAGAAAAATAAATCAAGAGTTGCTTATAATCTGATAAAAATTATGTCAATAAATATCTATATATTTTGAATTTTAATTGTTGCTTTGGAGAAGAAAATTGATCTGATTGCTAAACTTTTCAGTTCTGATAGCCAAAGTGTATAACTTTTGACTTCTTTAATGACACAAAAAGATGATTTCTTTCTCAAACAAAAGAAGTAGAAAGTTGCATTGGATTTCATTGTTGCAAGTACATTTTCATGTAATTTGTTGAATGGTTTTGCAAGCAGTTAAAAATGGAAAGCAATAAAAAAAATGCATTTTTTTCATAGAAATAGAGTTTTTAAATTGTGTGCCCAATAAGTTTTGTTGTGTTGGTTGTTGGGACTTTGGTATTTGTGAGATTTTTGAACCTTATTATGAATTGGCCCAAGCAATCAGCACTAACAAAAAGTAGAATGATTATGGCCAAAGTATCAAATTGTTTCCCCACTCTTGCTTGCTATTTAGAAAATAAACCAGACTTCTATATCTAATACAAAAAAATTAACTATTTTCTGTATACATTATTTATTTTTGGATGATAAACTGAATAATAACCTCTTTAGTATCAAGCATCCTTGTGTTGACTATTTTAACCTTTTTAAAATATGTTTTTATGTTATTTATTGTTTAAAAAAAAATAGGATAGACAGACAGATTATTCTAATTTTAAATTATAAAATTAAAAAGGTGTAATAAATAATTACAGAGGAAAATGAGGACCAATAAAAGAGGTATGAGATTCTGGACCGATTCTTTTAGTATAAAATTTATGTAATTATATATGATATCAGTTTTTATTAGTAAAAGAGTCGTTAAAAATCAAGTAAGATTAATGTTTCTCAATTTCATGATTTCATTTTTAAAGTTTTTAATTAACTTTTTAGTTGGGTATAAATCACAGGAAACTATCCTTTCTTCAAGGGGGGCATCCAGAGGTAAAGAATTAATTAACCTTTTCTAAAAAATAAAGTCTTTGATCAGATTTGAAAGTGTTATCATCTTTCTCTCTCCCTCCGTGTCTGTCTCTTTCTATGGACTGTGCAACATTGAGTTCCCTGATATTTTGATCAGATATGAAAAGTGTTATCATCTTCTTCATCCCTTAGTCATGGGTTCCTGTGTTTCAGTCCACAGAGAATCCAATTCTGACATGAAAATTCGCCAGTCCTTTAACTCCAAGGTCAGAACCTTCTTCCAACCATCATCACCAGCCAAGAACAGAGTTTCTAATGGAGAAAACCATGTCAAAACCAATGGTTTTGATTTAGAGAATAAGAATTTTGGCTTCGTTCTCCCAGCAAAGTCTGCTTCCACCGAGGACTTATTCGGTATCATCTGATCATCTTCCTAATATTTTTAGTACATGTAACTTTGCATCTTCAATTATTGGTGCAAGTTGTGGATATAAGTTTAGATCGGTTCACAAAGATGTCAACTCTCCTAGCCAATGGTTTTTGGCTTAGTTTTGCTGCTACCCATTTCACCAAATTATGCTTAAAGCAGAATTGTTCTTGCAGGTAGCAAAGATGAAATCTTTTTTGACAGTAGAGCCTGGCTAGATTCAGATTGTGAAGATGATTTTCTTAGCGTCAATGGAGGTATTTTACCAAACAAGTCAAATATAAAATTTACTTATGATTTGCTTAAGATACAGTGGTTCATCCAATCTATACAAGATCGGAATTAACAACTGTTAATCAATTGTTTGCGATTATAATGTTGTTGGTGAAGCATGTTGTCTCTTAATTTGCTGCACAGTCTGAAAATTACTCTGTTATTCGAGTGGTTGGAACAGTTGAAAGCATTCAACACGCTCTCATCAATATATATATATATATATATATATATATTTGGCTGGAACCTCTTGCTAAGTGGATAAATTATATAAAAAAGTGGATCCATAATTATATTTTACTTTTTTCGATAATTAGTAATAAATGGGTAACGGGGATGTCAGCCACTTAGTTAATTCATCAATATTACCAATTGACCTTACTTGATAATTTTTTTACGAAGTATTCAACACTCATAGGTTCACCTACTTCATTACTAAGGGAGCTAACAAGTAACTAGTTACTATTATTAGCTGTCTTCGTATATATTGATTCAACCACATTGAATTTTGGCAAGCTAATTTGTTGTTTAACTAAAACTTTTATTGCTCCCTTATAATTGGTGTTTGGTCATCACACCCATCCCATTTTCCCTGTAGATTTTACACCGTCAGGCTGCACTACTCCAAATCACCAGTCGAGTGTTCCAGGGTCGCCAATACCAAAAGATCTACTTGTTGAAATGGCATCAGATCACAACCCAGAAACATCAGAAACTTCCCCAACTGGCAAGAAAAAGAAACTGGCCGACTTGTTGAAAGACAGCTTCCGAGAAGGTGAAGAAGATGGAGTTCCGAATGAACAAAATGGACTAACAAATGAAAACAATAACATGGTAGTAGCAAAATCAAGAGAGGAAACACCGGGCGCGTCTGGGCGGAACTCGAGCAACGAAAAAACTCCAAACAGAGAATTGAAATTGGAGAAGGAGAGAAAATTGAAGGTTGGACAGTGTTGCATCCCTGGTTTGGTCACTAGCTTCAATGACAGGAAGAAGCCTCAGAATGGAGGATGAAACTATGAAAAATGGGATGTGGGTATTTGTAGAGATTTTGCTCTTGGCAAATAAATGGGCTACGGCTACTTGTTTATAAGCTTTTAGATGCTATTGCTCGCCAACGTTTTAGAGTGTATGTAAATGTTTCAGGATGTAAGAAATACTTAATCTGATCTCTCTGAACGATGTGATGAATATTTTGACGCATGTATTGTAGAAAGGAGGGCACATGGATAAAATGTATTTTCTACGTTAGATCCTTCTCTTTTACAAAACAATGTTACCAAGGTGAGATCCTTCCATGATCCTGGAAAGCAGAGGTGAGGATTTGATTGACAAGGTTTCAGAATCAACTAACAGTCAACCAAAATAAGCATGTTTATAGATTTCGTGAAATGAATTAAACCCAATCAAATTAAAAACATTCTCTTTTGATTTGATTAATTCAGAATTCTAATCTAAATTTGGTCCAAAAACTATTTGGAAAAATTAAGATTTATTAATGCTTTGCTTTCTTCTACTATGTTGATTTCAAAATCACTTAGAAATTTAAAGATAAACTTAATTTGAAGCACATTTAGACCCTGAATAATGACTAAATCATTATTTAAATAAAAAATATACGAGGGAAAACATTAAGATAAAAAGGGTAATTTTTGTTGTTGGAGATATCGACAAGGACATTAATAGGTCATTAAGTAGCCCATCGTTCAAAAGTTATCAAAAATAACTGTTAGAAAAAGCAAATTTGGAGGATTTAAATCTTTAAATCTTAACAACTGCTATTTGCGGAGAAGGTTCTATAGGCTATAATCTAGCCCTTCTAGATTTCCTAAGACTATCTTAGACATCATGGATTCTCAAGCTTTGAAGATTAGATTAGCCATAATATTTGTTTGTTAACCTAGTGCTTTCATTATGTAATACTTACGAGGGTTGTTGTGAGTTTGTATGTTAGGCCTGATTCAAGTATTGCAAGCGACATTTATAAATTTCTAAGGTATTGGAAATGTATGTGAGTACTTGGCCTTAGAGTAGAAACATGCTTGCTTGTGAAGGAGTTCCATGACTCAAGACGTGAGCTTGGTGTAGGGGCGGACTAGCTTCTATGATGGAGTACTTTTAGGGTGTTAGCAGCTAATTGCAAGACTCCATGGCAGTTGGTGAGTGTTAGACAATGAAGGCTTATAAGTTGCAAGACCTTGGGACTTGGTGCTTATGAATGACGGCTTGTTGGTTATAAGACTGCTTGGCAATTAGTGGGTGTTTGAGAATGAAGACTTGTTGGTTATAAGATTCTTTGATACTTGGTGCTTATTAAGGAGAGCTCGTGGTTGCTTGTATGTGTAACACCCTCGATTTCGGTTCACCTAAAAACCGAATAAAAAATGTTAACGATAGAGTCAAATCATATTTAAAGTTATTGGTTGGTACGACTCGATTGATAAAATATATCGAAACAACCTTCTTGGTGTCATGAGAATGGAAGATATTGTTAAATATTCATCAAAACACATCAAATATAAATAAATGTAAGATAGTAAATATTGCGCTGAGCTTAAGTGTGTATAGTATTTTTCTGTCCTTCCACCAAAGTCGACTCAGGATTTGCAAGACCTACATATGTTATATGAAAACTTCAATAACGAGTGTTTCTGGTCCAAAAATAACTAATACAATCTGGCAAATAGGTATTCCATTACCCACGAAAACTTATGAAGCTTTAAGAATGCCTTACACTGGGTGGTAAGCAAACAAAGTTAACCAAATGCCGGCTCAGATGCACAGCTCATAATCATATTCATACATACAACACTTATGCCCTCACATCTTTCATATCACCCGCCATGGTACACGAGTGGCAAAAGGAACAATTAAGTTAGTGCCACAATTTCTAGAAATGTGTTACATTACGCAGTACCATCATACAGTGCACTACCTCATGCTTTGAAGGAGTACTAGTGCAATCCATACATATCTCCATACCGCTCACTCTCTTATTTGTGAAATCCGTAAAAATGTGCATACTCGTATAATAAGCTTAGGAAATAGGCTTGTATCATATATTTCTAGAGGTTCAGTTCGAAAACCAACAAGGGATCTCATCCTTGTAGTTTTATTAAACATGTGTAGAAAACCCAGCTAAATGGCCCGACATCAGAGGTAAATGGCTAAACACATCTACAGCGAGCTCGGACTTCGAAGCCAATATCGGAACCCACTACTAAGTAAAATACTAATGTCTCTATATGATACATGCTCGTAGTGTGTGCTCATATCATCAATACATCTTTAAAAAAAGACTAAATAAGCATGCCGCTAAACACACAACACATAAATCGAGACATAATAAAGAAAATAACTAATAACAAATAATAAATAAATAAATACATACAATCATGAATAAATAGATAGATAATAAATATATAGAAATAATCAATACTCTAATTATGAAATAATAATATTATATACTATAGAAGTAAATGGCTAAACACGAGTAAATATTATATATACTCGTGTTAGTTATCATATAAACAATTAAATATATAAATACATAATCATTCTATAAATAAATAAATAAATATTTAAGTTTGATTAATAATGAATAATAATAATATCATAGTCATCATTACAGAATACGTACTTAAATACAGTTAAATAATAACATACATGCAACGGACAAGTATATATATATATATATATATATATATATATAATTTAGTAAACAATAAAAGACTAATATTAATAAGTAAATATAATATATAATAATAATAACAAATAATCATGTAAACATACATCATATATGATAAATATATAAATAAAAATAAATAAATAATAATGAATGAATAAATAAATAAATAAATAAAACAAATAAAAAAATTTATTATAACATCAAATAATGCTAAATCATGTGAATATGCATCATAACTAACATATAAGTTCTCGAATTACCAAAAACGGTTAAAGAATGGATGAAAACAGTGGAAAATAAGCTGAACGAGACTGAACCAAAATGGCTGAACCAACCCAGTTTGGGTTAACTGGAAGATGGGTTGGGTTGGCTAGGCTGATGGACACGGACATGGACATGGGCTGTTGGACTCGAGCATGACCAATCGGAGGCAGTCGTGGGCTGGCAGACATGGTCGCGGGCAGGGGAACCGCGAACCAAGCAAACGGGCCAAATAGGGCGGCGGTTCCCGTCACAGGAGAATGCCGGAAGTGGTATGACTAGGGTTGTCGCCGGTCGGGATCGAAAGGTGGCGTCAAGGTGAAGGTGGTGGTGGTGACGACTGGCAGATTCCAGCGACTGGCTGGCTGAAAAACAGCAAGCAAGGGGCGGATTGTTGCTAGATACAACAACGTCATCGGCGGCGATTGTAGCCACGACGGTCATCGTGGGTTGTCTCAAAATGAAGATCTCAGTGAATAGAAGTTGTGGGGGTTGTCGGATTGGCCGGTGGTCACTCGCCAGTGCCATAAAATAGCTCAAACGGTGGCGGCGGCGGCAATGATGAATAGTGATAAAAAAACTTGGTCGTCAACAGCAGCTGGAACGGTGCGGTGGTCGTGATGGTGTGAAGGGAAAGCCAGCTGCGAGTCAGTCATGGTCATACCGAATGGGTGGCCAAAGGAGGTCCAGAGACTCACCGACGGCGAGCCAAAGTGGCGGCAGTGTTAACACAGTGAAGTCAGTGGAAGTATCAGTAGACAGACTTTGGGAACCCACCTATGGGTATATTCAATATACATATCGACGAAAAGTTCAAATTGAGACCATCCAAACTCAAAATTGACTCGAGTCCTGAAATTGACTCTATAGGCGGTAATCAAAGCAAGAAGGATAAATGGGCCTCGAAACCCTAAATGCAATCGAGCTGGGCCCACAGGGAACAATCCGATGGTCCAAAGTCCCTGTGATGCGTGCAATGAGATACTCTAAAAATCCTAAATAGATATTAAACGTTGCAACGACCTAGATGTAAGCGTAAAATCCTGGCTAATATATACAAACAAATCATGTATACTTCAGTATACACTGATAACTCATGATATTATCATCTACATGTCGGGCATACTCAGCTACTATAACATGCTCATACGGCCATCTGGGCCCATACTAATAATCTGAAAACTAGTCTGTCTCTGAGCTCATTTGAACCAACTCGAGATTGCCCAAACTAGACAAAACTAAAATCAGGTAAAAGCGTAAGTCGAAACTGGGGTTTCACAGTATGTGTAGAAATTAATTGCCATTATGAAGCTAAGAATACCTACACAATCAAGTGACTATGTAGTTAGAAGAGAGGAGTTTCAAACCTCTTTAAAATATTGTGCCTTCTATCTTCTCCTTCCTTCTTTGTGTGCTTATTATTTTTTGGTTTATTTTGTAACACACTTCACTTAGTTTTCATGTGTTTGACTTGATCAGTTTAAAGAACTAAATGAACAAGGTCACGGTCACTCTAAAACTTGTTTGGTTTGATTAATTTGCCAAAATGAGTTTTTTGTGAGCTTGAACTTGTGCTTTGGGTTACTCATTTCTTATTAATTGATTGCCTTGATCATAATCTATTTGTGCTTATTGTGTTTATTTTATTTTGTGCTTAAGTCATTTCCGGTTAAGGTCCATTCTTGTGATCTTATAAGAGTATAAATTTGTAGAGATCTAATAATTTGATTTGTATATTAGTTAGCTTCCACCTAGATAGCCCCTACATTCTTTATTAATGTTTTCCAAACATGCTCTGGATCAACAGAAATGGAACTCCAGCCAAGTACAAAGATGTGGGTTGCTTTCAGTGGATCCTCCATTCCCTGAAAAACATGTTGGAAGAAGGGTTGCACCAGCTACTCCTAATTATTAATTATGTGCTGTTGGAGATTCTCGGCATTGGCGGTGTCCAGTGGTGAGCCTTGTCATTGAGAATGGGACAAGAGAATAGGAGGAGAACCTTGGAAGTGCTACGCCTCCACCAAGGCACCCCTAGGAGGCGGCAACGGTGGCAGGGATGGGGACGACACTCTCCTTCTCCCTCCTCTCCTCTTCTCTCCTCATTTTTAGAGAGGGTATGGGGGTATTCATGAAGATAGATAACTTGGAGAGGGCGTCAGTAGGGGTTTATTTTCAGATTTTAGATTTTAGATAGAGATAAGATGTAAAACCCGCGACTCGAGTCAGGGTTTTATAGTCGTTAGCCGGTTGGTTTGACCGTAGTTTGAGTCGGTTCAGCTTTCAGAACACGTGTGCGGGGCCGAGGCCGACCGTGCGCACGTGCTATGAGGGTTTATGTATACCCAAGTATCGATGATAGCGTCAGATACGCATCAGCAGACTGAGTTATCAGTAGATATGAGAGTATACAGTTGATGATTTTATTTTATTTTTATGTTGTGACCGTAGAATTAGTTTAGGCCGAATAACGCATTAGGGCGCGTTAGATGGTATTCGGGTGGGTTATTAGTTATACGACATGTCATTTGGGTGTTGTGATATTTTGTTTGATTTTATGGGATTTTTCCCAATTTTTCTAGATTTTTCTAGAATTTATTCCGAGTCCGTTATCATTCTTGACTCGAGCCGGTGTCGAGTCAAGTTTTATTTACAACCTTGCCATCGCCCTATACTCCTCATCTTCCTCCCCAAACCCCACCCGTGTTTTCACCGCCGCCGCCCTTGAGGCTTTGCCACCGCCGTCGACGCCAGCCTCGCCGCCGATCGACGCCGCCCAGCCCGGCCGTGCCGTCGCCTTGCCGCCTCGACCACGCCCGGCCACCGTCCGGCCGTCGCAACGCCGGAAATCGCCCTCGATTTCCCTCCGTTCCCGACGCGATTCCGCCGCCGTCTGCGCCGGACCGCCGCCGCCGTGACGTCGGAGCTTCTCCCCTCGACCTCCCCTACCTTTCCCCTCTGCTTAGCACCGCCGTCGAGGTCGGCTGTGGGTCTGATCGGAGCGGCCGACCGCCCCAACCGCACTCGACGCCGCCGTTGGTGGCCATCGCCGCCGCGGCTGCCCTCGTCGTCACCACCATTGGGTTCAGCTCACCGAGGCGGTGCTAACCCCTACCTCCGATTGCCTCGCCGGAGCAGTCACCGGAAAACCACCGGAGCTGCCGGAAAACCGCCGGCATAGTCGCCGGAAAACCGCCGACTCACCTTCACCGCCTTCGTCCGTCGGCACCGATTTCAGCGCCGATCGCGAGGTGGTTCTTCCTTCTTTTTTTTAGAATTATTACATACATGTTGTGGTCATAGTAGCATATTAGAATTAATTTTATTAACTTCATGATTTTAGTTTAATTAATCGTGATTATGATAAACATGTGATGATTAGCGTAAATTGTGTTGTATGATGTGAATGCTTAGTAATGAAATTGTTAGTAAACCATTGAATAGTTAATTAAATGCTTGTTAACTAGTTAATTTATGAATATGTATGAATTAGGTTTTGCATGCTAACATTAAGTTAAACAGATTAAATTGATTAAACCATTGTCACCTAATTAGAATAGGTATGCTTTGAAATTGGAATTAAAAGTGCTAGGTAATAAGTAACATATGAAATGATAAAATTATTAACCTGCTTGACAATTAGAGACGTAGGGTACTTGTCGAGATGATTATCATGGTTGATTAGATGATTGTATGCATGTGGATATATTAGTTATATAGGTGTGCATCATATATGTATGGGCGTTAGTAAATAGTTATGTTCATGTAGGTTCGTTGCAGGAGCTCGCCGTCTAGGCACGAGACTGCGCTTGGAGCTTCTGACAGGTCCGTTAGGACACGCTTCTCAGGTTTTATCGCTCTATTCTATCGGTGATTTGATTTATTGATTGTAGGACGTGTCAGGTGGATGATTTATTGGACCCCACCTAACACGGGTCACCTGGTCGATGTTTTACGGAATTAATAACCCTCGAGGATGAGATCCCTCGAGTTTGTTTTCGAAAATAAGATCCACCTCAAGTTGCCTTCGGGCCTATTATAATAAATCCCGACCCAGCCCTATAAATAGTTTTATCGAGTTTTCAGTGAGACAAGAGAAGATGAGTCGACTGCACGTACCATGAGCGGATGCCGTGCCAGTCAAAGCGGGCTCTGGATTAGTGCCAGCGGACTGTTCCATTCCCGAGGGATCCTGACAACTCCGCGTTTGAGTTCCTCACACCCGGAGGACGTGGAGGTTTACGGGTACTGTTTAGTACAGCGCATGTCCGGACTTGTGGTTCAAAGGGTACTAAAGGCGACTGCCTGAGAGTGCTCGGTCTACGTGCTCAAGGCCAGGAGTAATATGGAGGTTCGGAGAGGGCTTAGGATGAAATTTACGTGAAGTACTGAAAATGAAGTGCCGAGAGCGGCATAGTACCAGATAGATCAGGATGCTGTTGAGTCAGCTGCTCGACGGCTCCTTTGTAGTTGCCCTTATGAGAGTTCTTGAGGAAGATATACGATTGTTTGATTTCCATGAGGGTTTGCCCTCATGTTCCAGTTTGATAATAGTTATTTCCGGACCAGTGACACCCGTTGCTGACGTTTTTCTACTATATGTAGGTGAGGATGATGATTGGTGTATGCCGGCCTCGACGAAGGAGTAGCGCTTGCATTGCACACGCATACCTGGTGCCGCGCCGACTTTTGTGTAAGATATGATGTGGGTTGAATGATGCTTGTGATATACATGTTGTGTACATATGCATGAGTTACGAGACTTGTAGATCTTGTTTAGAAATGTATGAATCTTCTTAGAAATGTTTTGGAAAAGTTCCAATGTCCAGGATGATCAGCTATGTGAGTTGAAATGAACAAAAACACGATGAACAGGAATTGCAAGTGGGCTAGCTGCCAATTACGATATGTGTAGTTGATTTGAAGTCTAGTGTGATATAAATTGTTGTTTTATGTATATACATATTGTGTTGTATTTTAACAGGTCATCCCCTTATTGCACTTTTAGGGGAGGCTCTGTCCGTTTTATTCTAGATTTTATGAATTTTATTGTTGTTTTAATTATTTTGGTGTGCGGTGATTATCATGACATTCACGTAGTATCCTGTTAGGGTTTTGCATCTCATTCATATATTGTTTGCGCATTAGCGGCGTGCTCCATCTTGAGACGTCGAGAGGGTCATGTCGTAGCCGTTTAGGTTTGGGTCAGCCAACTTAATCGGGTTACGAGTAGTTCGATCCTTTGTAACAGTTCTGGTCCGGGTTGAGAGTAAACCGGATTGGGGTGTTACAACATTGGTATCAGAGCCAACTCTTGACCGATTAAGATGGAGGATACCATTACAGGTCATGTGTGTGCAAAGCTACTCCAAGTCAAGCCGGCAGGTATGTTTTCTTGATTTACTTGTCTCAGTTTACAGATTTCTCACCACGTAGTTGAATGACAGTGTACACAGGTTTGATTAGTGAGTGTCAGTCACCATGGTTAGAGCAACTCGCAGGACCCAGACCAGGGATCCATCTCCTTCTCCTCCCAGGCATACTAGCCCTAGCCGTGTGCCCAGTGAAACAGCATCTAGTAGGCCGAGAGATCAACCACCGTCCGGAGAAGCCAATGTGCATGCGTCGACTAGCCACCGTAGTTCTCGTAGTCGCCGGACTGAGAGGGATGCAATCATCACCCAATTGGTAGAGGCACAGAGGCAGATACAAGAGAGCCAGGAAGAGTTCAGGAGAGAGCTTCGTCAGATAGCCCTCTCCATAGCTCGAGTGGAGAAGAGGCCGTTAGGAGATGAGGGACTACGAGGAGAGGCCGCTTCTCCCATGGGCCACCCGCCGCCGCCTCCTCCCCCATCCGCGCAGCAGGGGACCATCCCTACAGCTCCTCTGATTACTCCTCTTCAGGCTGGGATGGGCATTCATGACAGTGGACCCCTTGGAGCTAGTAGCGGGCAGACAGCAAGGGGTAGCATACCGGCAGTGGCAGTGTCGCCGTCACCACAGTTTGAGATAGGCGAGGGCTCAAACAGATCTACAGACATGAGAGATGGTAGATTTTGGCAGTATGAACAATTTGTGAAAAATGGAGGGCGCTCTTTCCTAGGGAAGCCAGATGCAGAAGAGGCTTTCTTATGGATTTCATCCGCGATTGGCGTGTTTAAGAGCATGGCTTGCCCGATGGAACACCGTGTGAGGATTATCACGGGAGCACTCCAAGATGAGGCAAGGATCTGGTGGGATTCAGTCATGGACTCCACTTTTGTTGGCAAGCAACCTCAGGATGTTACCTGGGAAGAATTCAAAGCTGAGTTTGACGGGAAGTATTTTCCCCTGGATGTCAGAAGGAGGAAAGAGAGAGAATTTCAGACTCTTCGGCAGGGACCCATGACGGTATCACAGTATGAAGCCAGATACAGAGCATTGGAGAGGTTTGCACCAGACTTTGCACGGATTGAGCGACAGAGGATCGAGCGGTTTTATGAGGGTCTGCACTATGAAATTCGTGTAGCCCTAGTTGATAGAACATTTGCTACCCTTGGTGATGTGGTTCGATCCGCGAGTGAGACAGAACGGGTCTTCGCCACTCGACCCCGACGAGATCAGGATCAGAGTCAACAGCGTGCCCCTCCCTACCAACCTAGTCAGGGGGCACAACAGAGGCGCCAAACAGATGCTCCAGTTGCAATAAGAGCAATGGATGGACAGGTTTGGGAAGGTGGATACCCAGCCTGTCAGACTTGTGGACGTAATCATGGCGGTGTATGCAGAGCTGGTACAGATGCATGTTTTAGTTGTGGCCAGCCAGGACACCGGGCTAGGGCTTGTCCAACGGCTCAGCGCCAACAGCCTGCCCTTTTGGCGCCGACACAACGATTAGCTCTCCCGGCACCCCCGCAGCAACAACAGAGAGGCCACCAGGGCCAAGGTCATGGGCAAGGAGGCAGGGGTCACAACTTACAGAGACAGCAGCAGAGGGGCCAAGGTCAGAGAGGTATGATGGCTGCAGTGGTGGAACAGGCCAGACAACAGATGGGCCCAGCATACACGGCACCCCCAGCAATGCCCGCCGCCTTGGCCCAACAGCAGCAACAGCCGCAACAGCAGCAACAGCCGCAGCAGCAACAGCCTCAACAGCAACAGTGCAACAGCAACAGCCTGTGAGGATGTATGCAGCCACAGTTGAGGAGGCACTAGCAGACACCACTGTCGTGACAGGTACACTTACTAGTTGGCTCAGTACCTGCACTAGTTTTATTTGATACTGGCTGCACACACTCTTTTATATCGTACACACACACAGATAGGATGGGAGGTCATATAGAAAGCTTAGGACATTCATTATTAGTGTCCACTCCCGCCGGGGAGGTTGTAGCTACTGGTGAGTGTGTACGTAGTGTCCCTGTTGAGATTCAACAGCGACAATTAGTTGCAGACTTGATATTATTCAGGATGACTGAGTTTGATGTGATCTTCAGGATGGATTGGATGTCCAAGCAAGGAGCTTTGATCGATTGCCGGAAGAAGATAGTGATTTTTCGATGCGGAAGGCGCCCCTTCTTTTTCCAGGGTCAGGGTAGAAACAGAGAGAGAGGTTGGATCTCCTATCAGAATGCAGCGAGACAGTTGGACAGGGGTTGTGAGTTGTTGATGGCTGCTTTGGTGTTGGCGGAGCAGAATGGCTCAGGGGACAAGCCCAGTGTTGAGCTGATTCCAGTTGTCAGGGAGTTTGCAGATGTCTTTTCGGATGAGATCACCGGATTGCCACCGAGGAGAGAAGTCGATTTTGCTATAGATTTAATGCCAGGGACGGCACCCATCTCTAGAACACCATATAGGATGGCACCACTGGAACTCCGAGAGCTTAAGGAGCAATTGCAGACACTGTTGGATCAGGGTTTTATCCGACCGAGCGTGTCACCGTGGGGAGCACCGGTGTTGTTTGTGAAGAAGAAGGATGGAAGCATGCGTTTATGCATCGACTATAGGATGTTAAACCATGTGACCATTAAGAACAGATACCCTCTTCCTCGCATTGATGATTTATTTGACCAGTTAAGCTCAGCAACGGTCTTTTCAAAGATTGACTTGAGATCCGGCTACCATCAGTTGAGGATTAGAGCAGAGGATATTCCGAAGACTGCATTTAGAACGAGGTATGGACACTACGAATTTTTGGTTATGCCCTTCGGATTGACAAATGCTCCAGCAGCATTCATGGACCTAATGAACAGAGTGTTCAGTCCCTTCTTGGATCGATTTGTAATAGTCTTTGTGGACGATATTTTGGTGTATTCCTCATCGAGGGAAGAACATGAGCAGCATCTCCGTACGGTGTTACAAACCCTAAGAGAGCACAGATTGTACGGAAAATTTGCGAAGTGTGACTTTTGGCTCTCACAGGTCAACTTCTTAGGGCATATTATATCAGCAGCAGGGATTTCAGTGGACCCAGTGAAGATAGAGGCAATTGTACAATGGGGACCACCGAGAACACCTTCCGAGATACGGAGTTTCCTTGGTCTAGCAGGGTATTACCGTCGTTTCATACAGGGTTTTTCCTCCATAGCAGCTCCTCTCACGCAACTGACTAAGAAGGACAAACACTTTGTATGGACTGACGAATGTGAGCAGAGTTTCAGGACGCTGAAGGAGAGATTGACCTCGGCGCCAATTCTCACAATACCAGAGGGGCACGATGACTTTGTAGTCTACACAGATGCCTCAGGAATTGGGCTAGGTTGTGTTTTGATGCAGAGAGATAAGGTTATTGCATATGCATCTCGTCAGCTAAAGGTGCATGAGCGTAACTACCCCACTCACGATTTGGAACTTGCAGCAGTGGTTTTTGCCCTCAGAATATGGAGACATTACCTCTATGGGATCTCATTCCGACTTTTGACTGATCACAAAAGTCTGAAGTATATCTTCACACAGAAAGATTTGAACAGCCGACAGAGGAGATGGTTGGAGTTGTTGTCTGATTATGACATCGATATCTCATATCATGAGGGCAAAGCGAATGTAGTAGCAGACGCCTTGAGTAGGAGGCCAGTTCAAGACTCAGTGGGAATGACAGCAGTTTCAGTGACTCCGACTGATACACGTCAGAGGCAGTTAGTTGGAATGATTGCTAGACTCTCCATTCAGCCGAGTATTTTTGAGCAGATTAGGGCTGCACAGAATGAGGATAAACAGTTGACTCAGTGGTTAGAGCAGGGAGTTCACAGAGATTTGGTCAGAGATGCAGATGGACTGGTCAGATTGAGAGGACGTCTCTTCGTTCCGAACATCATTGAGTATCCCGAACTTCGTAGGACTGTTCTTCACGACGCCCACACCTCGAGGTGCACAGTGCATCCAGGTGGAGTGAAGATGTATCACGATGTTCGGCGATCCTATTGGTGGCCAGGGTTGAAGAGAGAGGTTTTTGACACTGTAGCCAGGTGTTTAGTCTGTCAACAGGTGAAGGCTGAACACATGCGCCCCGGTGGGACCTTACAGCCACTGGAGACCCCAGAGTGGAAGTGGGAGAGTATAGCTTATGATTTTATAGTCGGTCTGCCTAAGAACCGCCACCAGAAAGACGCAGTATGGGTAATAGTGGATCGACTCACGAAGTCTGCACATTTTATCCCTATTAGAATGGATTACCCATTGTCCACTTTGGCGACCTTGTATCGGGATGAGATAGTACGACTACATGGAGTTCCGTTGGAGATCATCTCAGACAGAGACCCACGATTTACGTCCCGTTTCTGGAAAGCTTTTCAAGCAGCCATGGGTACAGAGTCGAAGTTCAGTACCGCTTTCCACCCTCAGACAGATGGACAGTCCGAAAGAACCATTCAGATTCTTGAGGATTTGCTCAGGGCCTGTATGTTAGATTTTGGAGGCGACTGGGCAGAGCATTTGCCCTTGGTGGAATTCTCTTACAACAACAGTTATCAGGCTAGCATTGGGATGGCACCATTTGAAGCTCTATATGGTAGGCCGTGCAGATCCCCAGTGTGTTGGGTACAGGGCAGCGAGCCGATGATAGTTGGACCAGAGATGGTTCAGCAAACACAGGATGTGGTTATGCAGATTAAAAAGAGGATGAGGTCAGCCCAGGACCGACAGAGAAGCTACGCTGACCAACGCCGACGTGAGGTTCACTTCATGGTCGGAGAACATGTTCTTTTGAAGGTGTCACCAACCAAGGGAAACATGAGGTTTGGTATGCGTGGGAAGCTTAGCCCGCGGTACATAGGACCATTCGACGTTCTAGAACGTGTAGGTCAGGTGGCCTATCGCTTGGCATTGCCGCCTCACCTATCAGCCGTACACCCAGTGTTCCACGTATCCTTATTGAAGAAGTACCACCCAGATAACTCCCACGTTATCAGTTTCCAAGGGATAGAACTCCGTCCTGACTTGACGTATCCTGAAGACGCAACGAGGATAGTTGATCGTCAAGTGAAGACCCTCAGACGTAAGCAGGTTCCCTTAGTACGAGTGCAGTGGAATCGACGCGGAGTTGAAGAATCTACATGGGAGCGTGAGGACGAGATTAGGAGGAGGTATCCCGAGTTGTTCGGGCAGCTAGCTTCTGAACCAGGTACTCCAGTTTCCAACCTCTATTACAGTTACAGCATTATGTTTGACACCTCCTTGATTTAAAATTTCGAGGACGAAATTTTTATAAGGAGGGAAGGTTGTAAAACCCGCGACTCGAGTCAGGGTTTTATAGTCGTTAGCCGGTTGGTTTGACCGTAGTTTGAGTCGGTTCAGCTTTCAGAACACGTGTGCGGGGCCGAGGCCGACCGTGCGCACGTGCTATGAGGGTTTATGTATACCCAAGTATCGATGATAGCGTCAGATACGCATCAGCAGACTGAGTTATCAGTAGATATGAGAGTATACAGTTGATGATTTTATTTTATTTTTATGTTGTGACCGTAGAATTAGTTTAGGCCGAATAACGCATTAGGACGCGTTAGATGGTATTCGGGTGGGTTATTAGTTATACAACATGTCATTTGGGTGTTGTGATATTTTGTTTGATTTTATGGGATTTTTCCCAATTTTTCTAGATTTTTCTAGAATTTATTCCGAGTCCGTTATCATTCTTGACTCGAGCCGGTGTCGAGTCAAGTTTTATTTACAACCTTGCCATCGCCCTATACTCCTCATCTTCCTCCCCAAACCCCATCCCGTGTTTTCACCGCCGCCGCCCTTGAGATTTTGCCACCGCCGTCGACGCCGGACCTCGCCGCCGATCGACGCCGCCCAGCCCGGCCGTGCCGTCGCCTTGCCGCCTCGACCACGCCCGGCCACCGTCCAGCCGTCGCGACGCCGGAAATCGCCCTCGATTTCCCGCCGTTCCCGACGCGATTCCGCCGCCGTCTGCGCCGGACCGCCGCCGCCGTGACGTCGGAGCTTCTCCCCTCGACCTCCCCTACCTTTCCCCCTGCTTAGCGCCGCCGTCGAGGCCGGCCGTGGGTCTGATCGGAGCGGCCGACCGCCCCGACCGCACTCGACGCCGCCGTTGGTGGCCATCGCCGCCGCGGCTGCCCTCGTCGTCACCACCATTGGGTTCAGCTCACCGAGACGGTGCTAACCCCTACCTCCGATTGCCTCGCCGGAGCAGTCACCGGAAAACCACCGGAGCTGCCGGAAAACCGCCGGCACAGTCGCCGGAAAACCGCCGACTCACCTTCACCGCCTTCGTCCGTCGGCACCGATTTCAGCGCCGATCGCGAGGTGGTTCTTCCTTCTTTTTTTAGAATTATTACATACATGTTGTGGTCATAGTAGCATATTAGAATTAATTTTATTAACTTCATGATTTTAGTTTAATTAATCGTGATTATGATAAACATGTGATGATTAGCGTAAATTGTGTTGTATGATGTGAATGCTTAGTAATGAAATTGTTAGTAAACCATTGAATAGTTAATTAAATGCTTGTTAACTGAGTTAATTTATGAATTTGTATGAATTAGGTTTTGCATGCTAGCATTAAGTTAAACAGATTAAATTGATTAAACCATTGTCACCTAATTAGAATAGGTATGCTTTGAAATTGGAATTAAAAGTGCTAGGTAATAAGTAACATATGAAATGATAAAATTATTAACTTGCTTGACAATTAGAGATGTAGGGTAATTGTCGAGATGATTGTCATGTTTGATTAGATGATTGTATGCATGTGGATATATTAGTTATATAGGCGTGCATCATATATGTATGGGCGTTAGTAAATAGTTATGTTCATGTAGGTTCGTTGCAGGAGCTCGCCGTCTAGGCACGAGACTGCGCTTGGAGCTTCTGACAGGTCCGTTAGGACACGCTTCTCAGGTTTTATCGCTCTATTCTATCGGTGATTTGATTTATTGATCGTAGGACGTGTCAGGTGGATGATTTATTGGACCCCACCTAACACGGGTCACCTGGTCGATGTTTTTCGGAATTAATAACCCTCGAGGATGAGATCCCTCGAGTTTGTTTTCGAAAATAAGATCCACCTCAAGTTGCCTTCGGGCCTATTATAATAAATCCCGACCCAGCCCTATAAATAGTTTTATCGAGTTTTCAGTGAGACAAGAGAAGATGAGTCGACTGCACGTACCATGAGCGGATGCCGTGCCAGTCAAAGCGGGCTCTGGATTAGTGCCAGCGGACTGTTCCATTCCCGAGGGATCCTGACAACTCCGCGTTTGAGTTCCTCACACCCGGAGGACGTGGAGGTTTACGGGTACTGTTTAGTACAGCGCATGTCCGGACTTGTGGTTCAAAGGGTACTAAAGGCGACTGCCTGAGAGTGCTCGGTCTACGTGCTCAAGGCCAGGAGTAATATGGAGGTTCGGAGAGGGCTTAGGATGAAATTTACGTGAAGTACTGAAAAGAAGTGCCGAGAGCAGCATAGTACCAGATAGATCAGGATGCTGTTGAGTCAGCTGCTCGACGGCTCCTTTGTAGTTGCCCTTATGAGAGTTCTTGAGGAAGATATACGATTGTTTGATTTCCATGAGGGTTTGCCCTCATGTTCCAGTTTGATAATAGTTATTTCCGGACCAGTGACACCCGTTGCTGACGTTTTTCTACTATATGTAGGTGAGGATGATGATTGGTGTATGCCGGCCTCGACGAAGGAGTAGCGCTTGCATTGCACACGCATACCTGGTGCCGCGCCGACTTTTGTGTAAGATATGATGTGGGTTGAATGATGCTTGTGATATACATGTTGTGTACATATGCATGAGTTACGAGACTTGTAGATCTTGTTTAGAAATGTATGAATCTTCTTAGAAATGTTTTGGAAAAGTTCCAATGTCCAGGATGATCAGCTATGTGAGTTGAAATGAACAAAAACACGATGAACAGGAATTGCAAGTGGGCTAGCTGCCAATTACGATATGTGTAGTTGATTTGAAGTCTAGTGTGATATAAATTGTTGTTTTATGTATATACATATTGTGCTGTATTTTAACAGGTCATCCCCTTATTGCACTTTTAGGGGAGGCTCTGTCCGTTTTATTCTAGATTTTATGAATTTTATTGTTGTTTTAATTATTTTGGTGTGCGGTGATTATCATGACATTCACGTAGTATCCTGTTAGGGTTTTGCATCTCATTCATATATTGTTTGCGCATTAGCGGCGTGCTCCATCTTGAGACGTCGAGAGGGTCATGTCGTAGCCGTTTAGGTTTGGGTCAGCCAACTTAATCGGGTTACGAGTAGTTCGATCCTTTGTAACAGTTCTGGTCTGGGTTGAGAGTAAACCGGATTGGGGTGTTACATAAGATGATATGGAGGAATTTTGGATTAGGTAGGAAGACATGGAAGTAATTAGACTATCCTCCTCCACTATCCCACCCATGCACATTAAAGAGCCCTAACTTATCTTATTACTAACTAAGATATGTACAAGAGTTTACAAACTCAATTTTCAACTCTAACTTATTAATTGAAATAAATATGAGTTAAAGAGTCATATATGACTCGTAATACTTGTGATGTCTATAACTAAGACATCAAATAGGGCTTCCTAGATAACTTGTGTGGAACTTTTCCCAAGTACTTTTAATACTCACTCTTGTGCATGCTTGAGAGACTCAAGTCAACTAGGGTGAAGTAGAGTTGGGAGATTTAGGTTGTGATATATCAAGTGTTCTTTCAACTATTGTGATTGAACTCCGATTTGAGAGGTGACTATTGAGTTTTCAGGCAATCCAATTTTGCTGCAAGGTATGCTTCTATATTCTAGAGTACTAAATTCAATGAGGATAAATTTAGGAATTTTTGTCAATATGGAAATGTTTTATATCTGTTTGATTTGTGACACCCCAAATCTGGCTAACTCGCAAACCGAACCAGGATGTCATGGGTCATGAGTGGATCTACTCTTGGCGTCTCAAGATAGAAGATGTCAATCGCTATGCATAGATAAATGTACGGAACCGTAACATGTCACTACATGGATGACATGACAACTAGTTCATACAAAAAATAATGATGATAAAAATCGAAAAAACAATTCTAAAATAAAACGGACAAAATCTCTCCTAAAAGTGCAATTAGGGGCCACCCTATCAAATCAACACGTATAAATATATAAATTTATATACATTCATTACACCATATTTTCACATAAATATTTAATTTGGCCACATCAAAATATTCTACGTGTTGGGTCTCGACCCACCTGTTCATTATATTTACATTTCCACCTTTATCATTCAGTTTGCACACGAATATATATTTCAGATCCTGTTATCACTATCCATTTCTATATACCAAAATCTTCATCATAGGTATTCAATTTTCATAATAATATAAAAAATAATCAAAATAACCAAAACAAACATTCGGTCGACGAGTGTGTGTGTGTGTGTGTGTGTGTCTGTGTGTGTGTGTGTGTGTGTGTGTGAAATATAGGTCACTGCTCCTTTGTCCAAGCCATGTATCCAGTATTTAATCCCCACCTACAGATATATAAAGAAACGTTAGTAACAAGTGTTACTGGTCCAAAAATATAACTACATAGCAAATTGGCAAATGAGATCTAACTCTCATTTTGAAAGCACAAGTTCAAGCTCTCACACAGTTTTGGCAAATTAATCAAACCAAACAAGATGAGTTTGATGCATCATTTAGTTAGCGGGAGTTATCTTTTAGATTCTACTGGCCTTGAACACGAAAGCCAAATACTCACACAGTTGCCTTTAATACCCTTAGAACCACAAGTCCAGACACGCACTGTACTAAACAGTACCTGTAAACCTCCACATTTCTCCAAGTGTGAGGAACTCAAAACGGGAATTGTCAGGATCCCTCGGGATTGGAACAATCCTCTCACTAATCCAGAGCCTGCTTTGACTAGCATGTGCACCAGCTCATTGTATGTGCGAGTTGGTTTTTCCCATCTCTCATCTCATTGAAAATTCGATAAAACTATATATAGGTCTAGGAAGGGATTTATATAATATGCTCAAAGGCAAATTACTGTGGATCTTATTTTCGAAATCAAACTCAATGGATCTCATCCGCGAGGGTTATTAATATGAAAAATAGATTGATTAAATGACCTGGGTTAAGTGGGATCCGATAAACGCCACTTAATCTGTCCTGCAAGTAATAAAATAAACATACAATAGAATAAAATGTAAAACAGGGAACAAGTCTTATATGGACCTGGCAAAAGCTCCAATGTGTCCTCATGCCTAGACGGCGAGCTCCTACTTTGTACCTACACATCAAATCTAAAAGCTAACTCCCGCTAACTAAATGATGCATCAAACTCATTTTGAACATCACACTCAAAATACAATCATCATCCATCAAACAATCAACAATCCACATCACAATAAAAATATCCCTAGCTCATCCTATTCACACCAATTTTATTCACTGACTCAATATCTTTCAAGTTCTAAAGAAAGTTACTACAACGAAATTATCATTGGGGTTAGTAGAGCTAATTTATTCAACAACTCAAGTTGTTTTTTATAATTTTACTGAGATCTTAATCTCAATTAGAGAGTTAAGAATCTCAAGTTAAATTGCCCTGAATTTGCCAGGCACCTCGATATCTCAAGCTAGCTTTAGGTACGCAAGTTGAGTTTCAAAATTATTGCATAATGTACGGAGATCTTTGGCCCAATATCTTTAGGTGTTTTACTTAATCATGTGCCGTTATGCTAACACGATCAGAATAGAAAAGTATGATGTGATGGATGTTTTTTCTACCGTACTTGCATGCCATGTCATCTTGCCGCATCTGAGATTGTTGTATCCATGCCATTGCATACATGTCTTCATACATGATTTGAGTAGTTCTGTATTCTTAGGATGTGCGGAGTTGAGCTTGCTACAGTAGGATGAAGAGCTCTTCTCATAATTTCATTAGGATTCCTCATTGATTTGCTGCTAGGTTGTACGTTGTTTTCTTTTCATGATATTGGACATAGTTACTGTCATTTTATTGGATCTCACAATCTATGGGCCATTTAATTACTTTTTCAAATTAATAAAACTTCAAGGTTGAGATCCTTTGACGTGAATTTTGACAAAAAGATCCAGCTCAAAAGTCGCACTTAGCACTATTTATCAAACCTTTCCTAAGCCTTATACGCATTGTACTTTTGGGGATTTTCTATACACGTGTGATGGATAGGAGCGTGATGTCCATTAATAGGTACCCAGTCTGGCAGTCAAATTTATATTTTTAGCTATATTACCTACTAACAATGTGTATTTGATACGTGCATGATTTTCATTGAGTGTATCCAGACCATGCAGTGCTGTAGTATCTATAGATTGTAAGCACTATTGGCCATAACACTAGTATGTTACCATGAGTATTTCGATTCATGTATAGTATATAGTTATACATTTCAATGATTACAGTTTAGGCCCTCTTGGCCATGTTGTTGTGGTGATGTCAATGTGGAGATTTTTTAATTTCAATTGAATTTCTCTTGGATAATGTGTGATCCATTTGCTAGCTTGTTGAGTTATTTGAGATTAAGTGACAATCATTACTGATGCATTTTCTTTTATATATATAGAGATGAGCGGCCTTGGAGTTGACAAGCCTAGGTGCACAAAGCACGAGGACTCGGGGAGGATGCTGGGCTTATCTGTGTTGTTTTGTTTGCCTCTTCTACATGTATTACATGTTCTTTATTTTGGATTGTGGCTCTTGGGGCATGGGATGAATTTGTGAGGCCTTGGGCCATTTTGGATATGACATGATTGTTTGCACACCCATACTATTTATTGCTATTTGTGTTTCGTTTGTTTTGCAGACGGAATGTTCTAGGGTACGCAAGTCTACCTATTTAGTGCATGAATTCTCCAAACCCTAGAGCTTTGGAACTGAAGGTTAAGTCAATTTAGGTACACTAAACCATACTACTTTTGCATGTAGATAGAGCAGATAAGAAGCATAGGTTGGAGGATATTTTGGGTTGTTTTGTTTTGTAGGAGAAGTGCCTAGGTGAAGACAAGGCAATCCCACCCGCATGAAGAATGTTAAAATGTGTTGTGAATGTTGTAAAAATGTGAAAAATGCAAATGTGATGGTGTTTATGAACTGAATTGAAAATTTGCAAATGCTTTGAGGCTATTATGTGAAATGTAAATTTTATATAGGTTGTGAAAATTTTGCAATGTTCTAGTTATAGTGGAAACTCTACCAGATTTTTCCTAGAAAAGTTACTTCCCTTTGTCACTTAAAGACATTTAGGATGTCATAACTGCATGAGCCCAACCTTAGAAGAGCAAGCATTTGGTGTGATCATGTCCTCAATTGCACATTGGAGTCCTCACTTGGGTATCCATATTTTGACACCCTAGTGGTTTAGGGTCTTTAGGGTCCGTTTTCTATTTTAATGGTTTATGAATTGGTATTCTAAAGTTTATCACTTTGATTCGGTTCGCACATGAACTGAATCGGGGTGTTACATGTTACCTAGCTCCTCTAGTCTCCTTTTTATCACTTATTTACATGTCTCTATGGTTTACACTTGCATTTAATGTTTCACGACCATAAACATTTTGAGTAGTTTAGACTAAGCTTCTTCCTATTTGTTGTTTCTTGAGTCATGAAACCCTCGGACGCTAGTCCTTTCCCTTTGCTTGTTGTAGCTCCAAACTCATCCTTCTACCTTTCTTTCCTGCTAGATCAATCACGCTTCTCACCTTCTTCTCTAAGCTCTTTATCTTTTCTAATTTGTCTATGTTTTGGTGCATTTGTTATGGATCATCTTTCATATTTGCCTTGTGATGTTCTTCTTCGAGTTCATCGTCTGTCGATGACCCAAGGGTTTGCAAACTTTCCCTTGTTTGAATCTTTCTCCCAAACTATTGAACATAGCATTTGAGATTCTGAAAAGGATGGTATGTGGGAGAGAGCTAACTAATAAAATCACTCAAAGCATATAAGTTAGATTTCCACAATAATTTGCCCCTTTTATAAATTGCAAGTGGACAATTAAAGTTGAAACAATTAAAACACAATGAAAGGATAATCACAATTAGATAATCAAAAAATATAAGTGAATGATAGGAAAGACAATATAATAAATGCAAACAAGTGGTGTGTGAGGCAATTCAAGTTCAAACTTACAAAGTTACTTGCTTTGACGAATCAATCAAACATGTAAGTTATTAAGTAACTTTGACCTTGATTCACTTAGCCCCCTAAACGAACAAGTCAAACACATGGGAGCTAGACAAAGTGTGCAAATAAGTAAATAAAATTAAAAGAATGCACACAAAGAGAGAAGTGAAGAGAGAAAACACAAGGATTTTTAAAGAGATTTCGAACTCCTAATCCTCTCTTCTTACTCCCCAAGTCCTTTGGTGAGTAGGTCTTCATAGCTTCACTATGGTAACCAACTTATATAGCTTACAAGCAACAACAAGACCTCCACCAAGTGTTAAGGAACCTTGTACTTACAAACTCTCTTTCTTATGCATCCCTCAAGTGCCTAGGAAGCTTATACTCCTAGCACAATAATTGCCTCCAACAAGCCTTCATTCTCCAACGAAGTTTGCAAGCTACAAACCTTCTTTCACAAGCACATCCCAAGTGTCAAAGAGTCTTACAACTAGCTCCAAACACCCTTGGATGAACCACCTTTTGAAGCTACACGTCCTTTTATAAGTTCACACCTTGAGCTAAGGGTGTCTCCTCCAAGTACCCTCCTCCTCTAGGCAAGATGCTTACACATACTCCCCACACCTAAGAAGTTTATAATAAGCTCAAACACATTTAAGCTAGCCTCACATATAATGATCTATCCTTGGATACATAATTTACATTTAGGAATACAAGCTAATAGGTAAAGGCAATTGTAATACAAGCTTGAGCTTCTCAAATTAATCCAAGAGAGTGTAGGGGTTCAACATTATCTAATGTGGGTCAAAACACTCCCCCAAGGCTTTATTTATATCCAAAAATCTCTTAATAATGAAAACTAACCATTATGCCTTTTAAATCCTAACTTTGCTTTTTCTAATGGCTAATTTTGGTGCACCTTTGGCTATCATTCAGGTATCAAATGACTAATGAAAGGTTTACTGAAGATTGGATTTTAGCCCGACTTTGAAAGCTCATTTATGGGTCTTTAAAGTTTCGAATTGAGTGATTCTAATTTTTAAATAAACATCAGAATGCCCTCTATCATCCCTCAAAATTTCATCTCAAAGCATCAAGCAACTGGAGATATGATTTTTACAAGTTGGGATGTTTCTGCAATTTCCATTTGGAAAATGACCAATAACTAAACTACTGAGCAAAGGCTAACTGAACTCACACTTGAACCATTTTTGTCTATTTCCGAACATCCCTTTGATCAATTGATCATCCACTGAAGTCCTTCAAAAAATACAAATTTTGAAATGTCATAACTTCTTGTAGACTCCAATTTTAGTGATTTTTAATGCATTGGAATGCTCTTGATGTCTTCTATCACTCTAAAATAGCTTTATAACCAAACTCTTTGTAGGCTCAGAGACATACCCTTAGAAAATGAGAATGTTGCAAAGGTTAAAATTATGACCGAAACGTGTCCATGACCTTATGGTTTACAAGGAGGGTCGTCAGGTATTATTTTTTTCAAATGGTTGCTTGATCTTCCATGTTCACACATAGAGAATTTGCAATGTTGTATTTTCAAAACAAGATTTAACACTTCCATCAAGACCTTTTGATGAAGATAACTCCAATGAGTTGTGAACTCTTTAAGTAGTTGATGCCAATCCTAAAGAAGCAATACTTGAGCTTGTCATGTAGATCCTCAATTGTTCAAGTCTTCAAGCTCTTTATTTGTAATCCACACATCTTCATTGCTCTAACCCTACACAAGAGGATAATCCAAAGAAATACAAGATGTCATGCCATGAAATGCTTATGCCATGATAAATATGTTATGAAACTACGGCCAATGAGGGATTGACAATCCTAAAATGACTTAGTCATTTTCATTAATTGATCTTGACAATTTTAAACCCATGAGATGACTTTACTTTAACCGCTCATATCTTCCCCTACATTAATGCACAATCCCCTAGACATATACACATTATACATATACATTCTCCCCTAGGTCATCTTACTAAGCAATTCATTACAAGGGAGGGAGTTACATAATCATGTCTAATCACTCATCATTGACACTAAGTCCATGCATCCACTATGTTTCACGGATAGGAGATGACAATCATCAGAACATGGACTCAATAGATTCTTGGAAAGTCTTCTACCTAGGAAAGTTACTGCCTTTTCCTACAAATACCATGGTTCTATCATCTCTTTCATACATTTGGCAATTAGTCTCTCAGAAGATGATTTAGCGATTGAGAGATGGCCAAGTTTTAAATTTCTTTTCCTCTACAAAACTCACTTCCGAGTTTTAAATTTCTTTAGAATGAATTAGGTCAACTTCTTTGAGGGAAATTTAAATATGAAAAGCTCGTGGTTATATGCTTCTATTGTGAAAAAGTTGGACATAGAATGAGCAATTGCCCTAACTATCAAGGTAGACCTCTTACTAAGGAAGAAGTGGATATGACAGTCATAGAACACAAAGACTTCCATGGGCCCTGGCTTAACATTGTTAAGAATAAAAAGAATTTCAACAAGGAAAAACAAAATCTTGGACTAGCTCCTCATTAAAAAGTTCTAAAGCTTCCACATCTAGTAAAGTTCCCCCTCCTACCCCAACCCCTCTCTTGCTGAAAGGTTCCTCTTCTCTTGTAAGACCTAGTCAAAATATGAGATCTGAGCGTGGGGACTGATTTGCAAGAAAAACTCACATGTCTAAAGCTGTGAAAAAAAGCGGTAGAAAAGAAAACGAAAGTAAAAGAACTTGTCATGTCTCTTCGAACATGGCAAGTACCACTATTGCTCCCCTCCCTATCTCTAAAATCTTAGTTTTGAGACTTAAATGAGTACTCAATGAATGCTTTAGAGAGGAGCAAAATGTCTTCATTCGAGGAAGACAAATAATTGATAATGTTGCTATTGCCATGAAATGCATCAAGGCAATTAATGGTAAAAAGAGAAAGACAAAATGGTGTGCCTTGAAATTGGTTATGGCTAAAGCTTTTGACAACTTAGAGTGGAATTACTTAATGGTTGTTTTTAAAGGACTTGGATTCTCCTTTGAATGGTGTGCTCTTGTATTCTAGTGTATTTCTACCACAATACTATCATTCATTGTGAATGGGGTAGCTTATGGAGCATTTTCACCGACTTGGGCTGTTGGCAGGATAGTTTTAGTCACATTTCGCTTGTGAACCAAACCAAGTGCTTTATATAAGGTTTTATTAGCCATTTGTAAGTTATGTGTTATGGTATGTTATGCGCACCAAGGTACAAGTCGCTGCAGTGCTAGTTATGTCCAATTGAACGAGTGTATGCCTCACCCTTTCCCCTCTTCTATGAGATGCTATGTGTGGTAGATAGACCATAGGACCTCGTCCTTGCGAGTATAGAATCATCTCACGTGCATTGGTGTTTTATGTAGTCCTTATAGTATATTGGTGTGCTAGTGCATGTGCGTGATGGCTATTTGATTATGTGGCTAACATTTTATGCAGGGTGATAAACTTTGAGGCATGTCACTAACATTCTTCTACAGGTGTGCTTAAGCCCCAAAATCTAGGAACTGAAGAGGAGCATTGCCTAGTACGTTAAATCTTTGTGAATGTAGCCGTTTGTAATTGTTGAAGAACATGGACTAAATAAGCTGGCTTTTCACACCGCGTTAAGGGTCTACGTGAAGACCAGGTGTCAAGGTATGATACCTAAACACTCGAAGAATGCCTTATGTATACTTTTATCTTTGAGTTAATGGTATATGGATGATAAGTGTCTAAAAAGTTAGTTTTATTTAAATCTTTGATTAATTTTAGAGTTGTGTTTTTATTTTTGATTAGAGATTTTGTATTATTCTAGTTATTGTTTAGGATTATTATATTGAGAATAAATAAATGGCAAAATTATTGTTTATATTGGATTTTTACTTTATGTTAATGAAAAATATATTTTCTTGGTATTTTAGGAGTTTGAGAGTTGATGATCAAGTTTATTTGGAAATTTATTGAAGAACACAAGTTTACAGGCCAGCGCAAAGGCGCTGGTGTGGAGTAAAGGATCTAGAATCTAGCAGTTTTTAAATGGAGTTTAAGGTCGAGTGCAAAGGCGCTAGCAGAGTGCCTTTGTATTGGGAAAAATCACAAAAAAAAACGTAGGGACTTTGTGCTGTGAGATTATTTGAGTATTTGGACATAGTTTTTAGCACCAGTTGGATTCTTATTAGTAAGGGGGTACAAATACATGTTATTGGACATCCCAAAGTTTTTTTTTTAGCTTTGAAGAGTTTGGATTTGGGAGAGTTGCTTGAAGAGAAGAGGGGAAGAGTAGATTGCTTTCATAGGAGTTTATTTTCCTATTCTTTTATTTTCTTGTTGATTATGGAGAAGAGATCAAATGTGTTCAATGAATTTTCTGGTTTTAGTTTATATATTATGGAGTAGTTGTTGAGTCTAGGATTTTGATGGAACTCTATTACATGACATGAATTATTTTTTGATTTCTGTTAGTTTAATTGTTGGAGTTGAATTGTGTATATTTTTTGCATTAATACAATTAATAGTTTGACCAGCTTTTGATTTATTTTGTGATTTAATTTTATCTTGGAAGAGAAGGGTTGGATTAGACATAACAAAATAACATATGATTGAATTTTAAAGTTGTCCATATGATAGGAAAATAGCTATTTACCATATGCAACTTTTAGGGGTTGTGGGTTCTGTTATTTCAATTTTGATTCACATAGGAATATGATGAATTAGATCGATTTAATAATTTTATGAGGTGCTAGAAAATAATCATAAATAATTATATCCTCAATTGACAATTCAAACCAATTAATTAAAATATGTAGAAATTAATTATCATTCATTGAACCAATAGAGGAAAATTAAAATCTTAGGTCTTTTCTTGCATAGAATTTTCATACATCTCATCATTGTTAGTTTAGTTTAGTTATTTTAATTAATTTTCTGAAATAACTATCATAAAAAATAAAATGTATATATTTTAATTTGTTAAGTAATTGATTACAATTAATTGATTAATTTAGTTTTCATTAAAAGTCCTCGTGGGAAAGATCTTTATTTCATCACTATATTGTTACACGAACTACACACTTGTGTGTTGAATTTTTGTGGCAATGTAGCGTTAAACATGACCCTATCCTATTCTTTGTGCATGACTAGTGTCATTGGTAAATAAGTCATATAAGCAAAAGGATGAAACTAAAAATAAGAAATGATCCATGCATATGATTGAAGCATTCATCTCAAGCAACATACTTTAAAGTTCAACCCCTTAGTGGTAGCGGGGGGCCTGTTCTACAACTCGGGTAGTCATATTGGCAGACTTGAAGCATTGAGCCCTCCTATAATTTATGTTATACATGCATACATTAGTAGCTCCCTTATGGTTTTCCATCTTAAGCCTCCCCATGGTTTAGATCCGCTTTTGCGTAGTTAGTCTGATTTAGTAATCCAACGAATAGCTAGCTAAGTCTAGCATCGTGATTCGGTTTGGCATCAGGTCAAACTAGAGTGTTACAAGGTGGGTTAGGCAAACTGGAGTGTTACAAGGGGGATTAGGCAAGGAGATCCTCTGTCAACATACCCTCGTTATTTTAGGAGTAGAGGGGATCTCAAGATTATTTTAGCAGGCTGACACTATGGTGAAATTATTTGGCATTCAGATAGCTAAGCATGCTCCCTCTGTGTAATGACCCAACCCAACGTGCAATCTAGTGGGCCTAAGTCACCTCTTTAAAAGCACTTAACTGAAGTTGAAAATCTATAAACTCATCCTAACTAATAAATTGGATCATACCCTAAGTTAAAGGATCTCACAATCTTCTCACTTAAGGAAATTTCATCCCTAGAATTCTTACACTTGGCTTGTAGCTAGCCCTAGCTCATGTCCTTAGCTTGCGCCAGTAGCATAGCCTATGTCTCTAATCAACCCACCATCAAACACAGAACCAAGGTGTTTTGATACTAATGACCTGACCCAAAGTGCAATCTAATGGGCCTAAGTCATCTCTTTAAAAGCAGTTAACTAAATTTGAAGATCTATATCCCATTTATAAAGAAAATCTTACCTCAGTAGGTATTAGATGTGTGACTAAGTTGAGGGATCATACAATCCACCCACTTTAGGAAACTCAATCCCCAAAATTCTTACAATTAGTTCGTAGCTCGCCCTAACTCAGTCCTTTATAGCCCATGACCAGTAGCCTTACATACATCCCTAGTTAAAAACACAGAACGAGGTTACTCTAATACCAACTCTAACGTCCCAACCCAAAGTACAAACTAATGGGCCCAAGTCATCTTTTCAAAACGGGTTAACCAAAGTTGAAAATTTATAGTTTATTCTCATTTATAAACAAGATTTTACCCTAGCAGGTATTAGATGTGGGACTATGTTGAAGAATCTCACACTATCTTACCACTTATTTGTAGATGATTTGTTGGTATTTATTAAAGTAGAGCATAGAGAAATTGAGAATGCCTTGCATATCCTTAATATTTATGAAAAATGGTGTGAGACTCGAAATAGGGCTAGGAATTTATTTTAATAGATTTTTATAATTTAATTGACATAGTTGTACCAGAATATTGCTTATTGGGTTGAGTTCAAAGTTTTCAGTTCAAGCTTAGGTGTTCGTTCAATTAAATTTAAATTAAATAAATTCCTAGAGAAAATGGTCGAGTTCATCATTTAAGTGAGGGGTAAAAGGGTCAAGGCATAATAAGAGGGTGACCCTCTCTTATGTCGCTCATCTCTCCCTCTCCTCATTTGTGTGGCTGCTCTTTTTCTCCTCTTCTTTTCCTTGTTGACAATTAGGGTTTCTATAATTCTTTGTTTTCCATCATCATTTTACGTTTTATTCATCATTCATATTGATTTTTATTGTTTAGGTTGTCATACATTCATGAACTGTAATTGTCATGAATGAGATCTGATTTTTAGAGATCATGAAATAAGGTTTTTCATAGATCTATGATGAAATTTGATGGAGAATAATTGTTTGGCAAAGAATTCGGTAGAATTGAGTTCTTGTCTATGAATTATGATTTAAATTATATAGGATTCCCATGTTATCTAAGCATATATTTAAATTCTAGAATTTACATGATGTAGGGGGTGTAATTATCCAGATCAAACTAGTAAATAATTTTAAGAAAGATAATTAGTTGATTTATTCGAGTGGGATCAACTTTCGTGCTTGATTTAGAGATTTATAGTTGTAAATTCTCTGAAATTTATCCTTTAATGGTATATTTATTATAAATGGTTAATTTAAAGAAAATCTATCATGAGTACGTCTAGAATTATCATATGAGTTTGTTAGGTTGAAAAAGAATGGATTTTGGTTAATGAACGAATGAAAAATAAGTGACTTTCGTAAAATTTGGAATATAGAAAGTGTTTATTAATTAAGGTATTAAATAAATATTTAATGATGTTTGATGCTTTGAATATGTTTGTTTGATATTGTTAATGGGTTGTTATGTGATATATACCTTGTTAAAGTACATGAACTCGAGATGGAGATCATACTTGTTAAAGTTTTGATTATGTATGCATGCAAGGCATGCTATCATTTTCGTAAGTGATACACGGTTGTGAGTAATGTGTATCGAATGATATCATTTAGGTGTTGTATGAGCTAATCAAGTGGAAGATAATACCCAAGGATTGAGTTGCATATAACCTTTATGATTTTAAATGAACACTAATTGTTTTGATTAGTCGGGTAAAGGGTGCAACCACAACATTGGCGTCAGAGGTGACACATTAGGCATCATCTACCTGATTAAATATATGAGTGTGATGTAAGGCTCATCACACCATGGTGTGAGGGTCACTACAAAACATAAAAGTTTCTGAGGTCCAAAGGATAAGGAGTAGCCTAGTACGTATTCTAAGACTGAAATCTAGGTATGGACATAAGTATACTTTCTCCTTCGGGAAAGGGCAACGTTTATAATCATAGATGGTAAAAAACTTTATGGCAGAGTAATCACTCTGCTATAGCAGGGGGTTAGACGTAGACCCCAATAATTTGTTACATTTCCAAATTGTTCATTTTGGTTATACGGAGTTAGTAGTTTAATCACTAACTCAAAATTGCCTCCATAAGTATGAACTAGCTTGGGACAAGAGCCTTAGCAAGGATAGAGGGAGCTCCGATGGATGGACTAACTACTGTTTTTATTAGTGGACTCTTTTCTTATCATTTGATTATATATATATATATATATATATATATATATATATATATATATATATATAGACTTGGGATATTATATTTCATGATAGTGGAACATGGTCAGGTTAATCGTAATTGGATGATTATTATTATTTGTGATTGCTAATAAATTTAGTTGTTGCCTTATAATTAATTTCTACTTCGAATATGTACGTTATACATCTTATTTAATTATTATAGATAATTTGTTCTTGCTCTTTTGTTGGGGTTGGTATTTGTATGGTAGGTAACCCTCGATTCATGTTGGATTTTTGGGCATGGTGTTACAGTTGGTATTAGAGACGTGGTTCCACGAAACTGTGCAATATATGACCTTTTCCTTGTTAAAAGTGCAAGAGTCCACTATCTGCACAGTTTAGGATTTTATTATTTTGCATTTGTTTTGTGTTGTAGTACTAATTTGAGGTGTTATAGATGACACCAAATACCGGATCTTAGGATCAGCAAAATCAGGCAAACCCTAAGCAAGCCAATGAGAATGTGTTGACTCAAATATTAGTTGCTATCCTGAGTTTGGCTCATTTGAGTGCGGCCACTCAAAATGCATATTGGAGGCAGTACAAAGGCTATCTATTGGAGTAAGTGGAGCTTCTAGTTCGGCTGGTGGGTCAGTCTCGGTTCCACCTAGAAATTGGGATGAGAACCAAGGGGCTAGGAATGACATACTTCCACTGATGGCTTCCCAATATCTTCCACCGGCAAGGCAACAATGGAGAGCAGTGGACATCTCTGACAAGTTCACAAAGGATAAATTTATTAAGAATGATGCCAAAGTGTTTGTAGGAAGAATTGAACCAATCAAAACTGAATTTAATTTACAACATGAAGACCACATTTAAGGCAATGCAAGTACTCCACAGGCATAAGACTAGGTTAGCATAGTTGCATGCTTTAAGAGGAGGCATAAAATTAATGGGATGCCCTAGAGAAGTCTACTTTCTGACAAAGGGAGATTAATTCTAGCACATAAGTTCAATTTGTGGCTCTATTTAATGAGCAGTGTTTTCCGAAACCAGTGTTACAACAAAAGGTGTTGGAGTTTAACAATTTGACTCATGTGAACAACTCGGTACAGGAGTATGCTCATAAGTTCCTTCTATTTGAACCTTATTCTCTTGGGTCCTTAGCAAATGAGAAGGCTTGTGTAAGTAAATTTTTCTGGGGGTTGAAGTTTGAACTAAGAGATAGAATTGCTAACATTTATCGTAATAACCTCAATGACATAATCAATGTGGCTACCAATCATGAATTGATCTTGGAGTAGGAGGCGGTGGCCAAAAAGACTTGTACAACCACCAAACCTACTATCTCTACACCTGGTGTGGTCATGTCTTCAAGGCAACAAGAGGCTGATAACAATCCCAACAAGAGCAAGTGAGTTGAGTAACGTTGTGCCTCCAAGTGCCATAACCGTAGTGGAGAACGTACTAGTCATTGTCCTAAACCAGTCTAGTGTTTTAACTGTAAGAAGTTTATACATATCAATAAAGATAGCAAATTGTCGTCTAAGGAATAAGAGCAAGGCCAAGCTGGAAATAACTTTCCTTAGCAGGGCAAAGGCAAAGGTAAGATCTACATGGCACATGTAGAGGAGGATGACAATGAGGAGAGAGTGGTTCGAGGGACAATTTTAATAAAAAATTTTAAGATTCACGTATTATTTGATATGAGTTGTACTTACTCATTTATAGCACTTAGAATAGTAAAGAAGCTAGCCTTAAAAACTACAGCTTTGCCTCACTCATTGAGACTTATGGATGCAAAAGGTGAGCCTAAATTTACTACACTAGGGGTCCAAAGTCGAGAAATTGAGATTCAACGAGAGACCTATGTGTGAGATTTTGTTGTATTTGGGTTAAGGGAATTTGATATAATTATGTAATGACCCGCCCGTTCTGAGCCACGAGCCAAGTGTTACTATATGAAACTAAGTGTCTCATAAATTAATTTTTTATTAATTTTCAAGATTTTAAATAAATCCATAACAATAAATTTAATATACAAATGCTCGGAATAATCTAAGCCCCATGAACCGAACTAAAATCCCACTGCCATACAAACAATCTCGAGAAAAGAATAGTCTAATAATAGAGTCCTCCAGCTGTCCCGACTGTACCCATCCTTCCATGCTCATACCTACGGAGGCAATTCCACGTTAGTGATAAAAACACTAAGTCGTATAATTACAAGAGACAATTAATATATTCCCCACAACATCTGAATTACGTCTTTTAGTGATTATGAGCCTATGATGAGCTCTTAATATGCTGGGAGGGTAGCCACCCATCTAGCAACAATCCCATGTGTGTGCACACATGCTACGTGACCCATCGACATATAGTTACTGATATTTGCCATTGACTCACCCTCTCGGTATCACAAGTGCATAATGAGTCGTCTTGCGCCACTGCACCCTATCACCCCTTTCGACGTGGGGGTAGGTATTTAATCTTTCAGAGGGTGTTGCCCTGTGTCAAATTGAGTTGACCCCTATTGTGCTCGGCGCATGGTGGTCGATTATGAACTCAAGTCAACCAAGACTCCCACATAGTAATTTTTTAAAGGGTGCGACCTCGTGTCGAACTGAGTCAATTCCTTGACCCCCGTTGCACTTGGTGCATGGTGGTTGAATCTAGGCTCAAGCCGACTAGGGCTGCCAAAAAGAAAAAATATAACATTTCAAATAATTATATGGACCTGAAATTTTGATGAGGCACCCGCAACTACAACACATGATCTTAATATAGATGTAATTTCTCTAAAGCCAAATGTGCTCACAAGTTATCCAAAGGATGTTTCATATAACATCAGAACTCTCCTTTATATAGAAGAATATGTGTGGAATTCAATAAGTCATTATATTAAATTTTATTAATATATGTGAAATTTAAGAAGTTACTACATTAAATTTTATAGAAAAGAACATAATCACTCATAACTTTATCATTTGTGTGATAATGAAAAGTCAAAAACTTACTATTAAGCGAATACGAATGGGTTATAATTGATAATTTATGATATTGATTCTTAAGAATTTATTTAATTAAATATTATTTATCGTTCATTCTAAGATTTATAGAACCCAAAATAAAATAACCTAATTGTTTTTTTCGGGGTTTTACAAATTATAATAATGGATTGGTTGGGAAAGAACCAAACATTCCTAGATTGTGAGAGAAAAAGGATGCTTAAAGGTCCTTGTAAAAGTGAGATGTGTTAATATTTCAATGGTTCTTATTAGACAGGATCTCATGTATAGTGTCCTATGTCAAAGAGGTCAAGTTAATTGGTCAAGGGTGTCAAGATTACTTTGCTAGTTTGGTTGACTTAAGTGAGGAAGCCTAAAAACTTCTATTTTGGTAGTGTCTGAACTTCTAGATGTATTTCCTAAAGAATTTCCAGGGGTACCTCTGCCAAGAGAAGTTGAGTTCGCAATAGATGTAGCTCAGGATTTTGAACCAATTTATAGGGCTCCATACAGAATGGTGTCGATAGAACTTAAAGAATTGAAATCACAATTAGAAGAAATACTTCAAGCAAGATTTATTTGTCTGAGTACATCTCCTTGGTATTATTTTTCAAGAGGAAGGACAGTTTACTTCGATTGTACATTGATTACAAACAATTCAATCAAGTGATGGTAAAAAATTAGTATCCTTTACCAAGGATTGATGAACTATTCGATCAATTGAGGACAGGTGGATTGTTTCTAAGATTGATCTTCATTCTGGCCATCACCAGCTGTGTGTGAAGGATGAGAATATTCTTAAAACAACATTTAGAACGAGGTATGACCATTATGAATTTGTAGTAATATTTTTGGATTGACATATGCCCCTACAACATTAATGTCATTGATGAATAGGGTGTAACATTCTTATTTGGATAAATTCATAATTGTATTCATTGATGATATTCTAGTATATTTTGATAATAAACATGATCATGAAATCCATATGAAGATAGCTTTTCAAATGTTGAGAGATAACAAGTTGTTTGCAAAATTTTTCAAGTATGAATTTTGGCTAAAAGAGGTGAACTTTTTGGCACATATAGTTTCCAAAAAAGTGTCTCAGTTGATCCAACTAAGATTCAAATAGTGATTTAATGGTCTACACCAAAGGTAGTCATTGATATTCGAAGTTTTCTTGGATTGGTAGGTTATTACAGAAGAATTATTAAGGATTTTTCTTTAATAACCAATCCAATGACTAGATTAACACGCAAAGAGGTGAAATTTGTGTGGGATGACAAATGCAAGCAGAGCTTCCAAACCTTGAAAGAAAAGCTTGCCACAATAATTGTGTTGACCTTACCTGATGGGAATGAATGCTTTGTTAATTATAGTGATGCTTCAAACTAGGATTGGGCTATGTTTTGGTACAACATGGCAAGGTGGAGGCACTTGCATCTATACAATTAAAAGTGCATGAACAAAATTAAGCCACTCATGTTTGGAACTGGCAGCAATTGTCTTTGCATTAAAATGGTGGAGACATTATCTATGTATGTAGAAGTTCGAAGTTTATACCGATCACAAATTTTGAAATACATATGTACACAAAGTGATCTGAACTTGAAGCGAAGGAGGTCAATTGAGTACTTGAAAGACTTTGATTTTCAGCTACTCTATTATCCAAGTAAAGCTAATATGGTGGTAGATGCTTTAAGACGGAAGGAAAGACAATCTCCGCATCATCTAGTTTCAAGATTTTGGGCTATGACAGGAAGTTGATTGCAATTAATCCAGTTTTACATGTTACTAGGTTGTTAGCGAACCTTGTGATATCAAATGATTTGATAGTACAAGTGAAGATGGCCCAAGCAGATAACAAAGAATTGGCAAGATACATGGAGAAATCAGTTGACATAAAGATGGATGATTTGGGTGTGGCAAAATTTCGAGGTAGACTATGTGTTCCTAAGGATGAAAATTTGAGATGGTTGATACAAGAGGAGACCTATTGATCTAAATTCTCATTCTCTTTGGGCAAAAGAGTGCTAGGACAAAACCCCTAATTCCACTATTCTCTGGTAGGGCACCTTTACCGACAATTTACGGTGCAATTTACTCTAGGTGTCTTCATGCTGAGCCCAATTTACGGACACCTAGGTTTCACACCCATAAGGCTGTCAAACAACCTCAAGAACTACAGCACTGTCCCGGGGGGCTAGGATCGACCAAAAGGATTTTCAAACACGCGACAACAATCTAGGCTCAACTCAAATAAAACAAAAAATAGTGTCCAGTCGGGTGGCACCAAGCACTAGGGGAGACTAAGGCTATAGGCTCGTACATACATACCATATATTATCATGAGAGAAAAGGGTCGGGTATGCAACTCGATCTGGGTCGCGAGCGAACCAAAACTAAAATCGTCGGGCAAAAGACTAGGTTTTACAACCTCCCCCACTTAAGAAAATTCTGTTCCCACAATTCACCTAAGGGGGTATACATACAACTGCTAGGGGCAATGAACATGTCATACAAATGGCTACACACACAAGGTGTAGGGAGTTGTCATAATATCTTCTTGTGAATGCACTATTAAGGAGTATACCACCACTATTAAGACATTCCACTTTCGATGCCAACGACATCAACCATACTGCTAGTGAAACATACCACCGACAAGGCACTCGGCCATCTAACACATCACTACGAAGTCATACTTCTATCAACCATACTATTATTAGGACATACCTTCCGAAAGAAAGTTTGCCATTGTCAAAGATATATCTCATGTATGTGTGTACGTACGTAACAAGAGTATCATAGTCGCCTCTTCAACAGAATGATGGATGTTGCCCTACATGTGCTCATGGGAAATGTAATTTAACGAACCCACCACGTACACTTCAATATATGAGGTGGTCTAGAAGTTTAACTGACCTTGCATCGTAACTGAGTATATAAAGGGATACCCTATCACAAGCGTATCATGACTGGCTCCGAAAACTAGAGTATGGTAAAGGTGTAATCCATGAGATGTGTTATGGGTGCTTAAAATCCACCCACCCAAAGAGAGTGCCTAAAAGACACAATCGCTTTATCTTCACCTATAGTATAGATGCATAAGGAGATATGTTATAATGATATATAAAATATAGGAAATTCAAGGTAGTCTCCACTCTGAAGTACCATGTTATCGCTTACCATATATCTAGCCATCATCCTGAAAACTACAATGCAAGCATTTGAAAGGACTGTCCCTAGTGCTCTAGGTTAATTATTAAATAATAAACAAATATTTCTTAATTGAGTATCAATTATGTATATTCTAGTGGATGGAGAATAGTCGTTATCAAAGAACTACTATTGCACCTCGGGCCAACGGGAACCCATAGTAAGATGTGATAAGTATCTTATTCCTTCGTCTGTATTTTGTAACTTGTCATCCCATAATGATTTATAGCACACAATCTCGACTCACTTAACTATTACTACTTTAGTAGACTCACAGGGATGTCAAATGGTCACATATTCTAATCTCTATCTGCCATGTCAGCCCTAGGGTGTCCTCACCTTTTTTGTTACCGAACCATTAGATCGAACGTATGCCTAAATCCTTTTTAAGTATTCCAAATCAGCCTTTGTTCCATCAAGCTCTTCGATTGCAAAACCCACCACTGAACATCTTGGCGATATCCATGTAGAAGGGAGTAGCCATATCAATTTGTTGTTCTTCTCTACAATATTCCAGATTTTCCTTTTCAACAGCAAGTGGAATTATTGGTGGCTCGACGCATTTCTGGTTCATCTGCCGTACAATTGCCGGGATCCCTTGCAGTGCTGCAAGATCTAACAAAGTTATCGACAACCTCTGTTCTAGAATTGCTCCCTAACACTGTCCTGCCCTGAGACCAAAAAACAACACATATACATGTGATGAATAACAAATAAAAAATGTATATAAAAATGAAAAACAATGAAACAAATGTAGTAGCTTATTGATAAACCTCCCAATCTCGGTTGCAAAAATTGGCCGATTCCGAGCCGATTCCAAGCCAATTCTCACCCCGAGTCAACAACGACAATAATTGGCCGATTCAGGCAGGGGGGGGAGGATGTGCATGGGTGGGATGGGGTGATAGGTGAAGGTGGCCGAGCTCAACATCAGCAAAGCCGGCTAGGGCTGGGATGGGGTGATCAATGAAGGCAACTCGACACCAACAAAGCTGGCGAGGGCTAGGATGGGGGTGAACGATGAGGGAGAAGTGGGGAAAAGGATGGGCTTGGGTAGGGGATGGCGAAGAGAGGTCAGAGTGGTGCGATTGGAGGGTGGGTCAGCCATGGAGGTGGGCGGTGGCGGTCAAAGAAGGCTGTCGGGTGAGGGTGAGGGCGAACAAGGGAGAGGGAAGAGGGAAAAAGAGGGGGAAAGGTTGGAGGGATGGCGGTGACGACGGTGAGGGAGTCGAAGTGGCCGACAGCAACGGCGCGGCCAATCACCGAAGGGGGTAGGTAGTAGTGTTAGGAGAGAGTGGTTTGTCGATCGGGTGGAGAAGAATGAAGGGGTAGTTTAAGTAATAAAAATTAACTTGTTTCAAATTCGAGCCAATAATAATAAAATAAATCATAAAAATATATAATAATATATAATAAAATCTAATAAAATAAAATACAATAAATAATAGTCTAATGGTATATTTTAGAATGATGTAGGGACAAGGGAAAGAAATCAACAACTGATTTAAGTGAACCAATTATTATCTAATTTTTTATGAATCGATCCGATTCAATGATTCCTTCCAATCCGATTCAAGATCAGATTCTAATTTTTCCAAGCTCCCAATATCATCACGATTAACTTCAATTTCTCACCGTGAACAACATAAAATACGAAATCAAATTTCCAGAAGAAATCAAACTTTTATCCGACCAGATTCATTCTTGACCTTGACTTGGACGATCTCTGTTCTTCTCCTCCACCATTTGATTCCCCTTCTCCACCATCCTATCTAACGCCGCCTGCACCGGGATTCCCAGCTGCCGGTTGGCAGTTGGGTGATGACCTGGGGTTCGGTCTGGCCTGCCTCCTAAAACTCCTTGCGGGCGTTGTCCGAGAGGCAATCCGCCACATCGCTCCACGCTCGTTATCTAAGTGAAGAATCTCATCGCCTGCAGTATGCCTGGATAAATGCTCAACGCCTGCCACCGGGTACTGGTCAGCAGGCGCTACGCCGCGAAATTTTCACTGTCGTGGGCGTCGGAGGGCTTCGTCTTCTTCACGAGGAGGCAGTTGAGGAGCTCCTCAACGGTGTTCGGACCCCTCGTGTAGGCGGCAGAGGAAGGACGGCGAAGTCACCAAGGGGATCATCGGCGGTGTGTGTGAGGGGCAACAATTTGAGCTTTTTACTTAAAACGGGGCACATTTTTCGATATTACCAGACGGAGGATAATCTGATATAATTACTAAAAACAGGAACGTTTATTATAATAGCCTAAATACCGCCCGTTTAAAAATTTTAAAAAATAAATAAATAACCTAGGGGTCCACGGCCACTAAGCAGATCTAGCTTGGGGTGGCTGAATTCGGCCCCCCAAGGCTGGAGCCAAGTCTGGGCATCCGACCTCCCTAAGACGAGGTGTGACCTAAGTCCCTTTTGAAAAAATTAAATTAAATAAATTTTTAAATAAAGGTATTTTAGATAATCTGTATTTTTTCTTTTCTTTTAGTAATTTAGCTTAATTTTCCCACCACCACTTGATAATATCAAAAAATATTCAACCTTCTATGGTATTATTCGCTAATCATGATGGCAATTTCAGATGAGAAAAGATACTGATGAGAAGAGAAGGCTTGTTACATTGTTAAGGGAAGGATTCTCAGAATAGGTTTAGGGTGCAAGTGGTCCAATAGATACAAATACAGGAGGAGCTTTAGACATCACCTTACAATCACACTCTTTTAGAATCAAATAATGTGGAGCTCGGAAAAGCCAAGGATTGATGATAAATTTCATGATAATTTCTTTCAGCTTATATAGTTCTCTAGGATAATCATAATTTTATTTGTTTAATTAACTTTTTGCTTGAGTTTTGAGTATTTTGTCTTTTGTTTTAGCGGTTTCTGGGAAGACATAATTTGAAAAAATTGTAAAATCATTGTGTTTTTTAGTTGAATATTAGTTTAATTGTATTTTGGGTGTTATTTAGCATGTATGATTAATGGCGGGAAGTTTTGGAGCTAAAGAAGGAAATTTGTAAAAAAATAATTTTGGAGAAGCCTAACCCTAAAAAATCCAGAAAAAATATGGGAAAATCCTATAAAATAAAATACACACCATAACACCATAATGACATGTTCTATAACTAATAGCCCACTCAAACTATCCTATAACGTGTCCTTATGTGTTATTCGGCCTAAAAATATTTCTACAATCAAATAAATAAAAAATGTACTTCATACTTTCATATATTTTGATAACTAATTTCTCACCATCTTTTTAACGTTATCATCATATATTCATGTACACCTGACCCTCATCACTCATAACTCATGGTTGGCCTCGACTCAACACGCGGTTCATGAAACTGACTCAACTCGAACCAACAGTTAAACCGACTTGTTTGCTAAAGTAAAACTCTGACTCAAGTCATGGGTTTTACAACTTTTCCTCCTTAGAAAAATTTTGTACTCGAAATTTTAACCAAGGAAGTTTCAAACTCATCCTAATCTGAAGAAAAATAATCTCTAGTAAGGTACCTGCTTGTGAAGTTGGTTGCTCGAATATTTTCAAGTATCACTTCTTCATCTCATCTTTGCGTTCCCATGTAGATTCTTCAACTACTCTTCGAGTTCATTGCACTCATACTAGGGGAACTTCTTTCCTTTAGAGAATCTTCACTCTGCGATTCACAATCCGAACTGCATCTTCCAGATACGTCAGGTTTGGTTGCAGCTCTATCTCTTTGAAGCTAACAACATGAGAGTTGTCTAGATGGTAATTCTTCAACATTGACACATGGAAGACATTATGCACAGTTGATAGCTGAGGTAGCAATGCTAGCCTATACACCACTGGTCCAATGTGCTTGGTCACATCAAATGGTCAAATATATTGCTGATTGAGTTTCCCTCGCATCCTGAATCTCGTGTTTCCCTTAGTCGGAGAGACCTTTAGGAGAACATGATCTCCTAACGCGAAATAAACCTCACGTCTACACTGATCAACATAACTTTTTTGCCTATCCTGAGCTGACCTCATCCTCTTCCTGATCCACATTACCACTTCCTGTGTCTATTGGATCATCTCTGGCCCAACTACTACTGGTTCGTTGCCCTGTACCAACACACTGGGGATTGACATAGTTTGCCGTATAGTGCCTCAAATATTGTCATTCCTATCGTGGCCTGATAGCTATTGTTATAGGAGAACTCCACTAGAGGTAAGTGCTCTTCCCAACTTCCTCCGAAATCCAAAATGCATGCTTAGAGAAAACCTCTAGGATCTGTATGGTTCTCTCAGTCTGCCCATCTGTTTGAGGGTGAAAGGTTGTGTTGAATCTCGATTTAGTGCCCATAGCTGCTTGAAAAGCTTTCCAAAATCAAGATGTGAACCTCAGGTCCCTGTCTGATATAATTTCCCATGGCACTCCATGTAGCCTGACTTATCTACTCTCGGTACAGCATGGCCAAAGTGGTCAGTGGGGTAATTCATCCTGATTGGTATGAAGTGTGCGCTTTTTGTGAGTTGATCTATTATGACCCATACTGCGTCTTCTGTAAGTGGGTCCTAGGTAAACCGACTACAGAGTCATATACTATACTCTCCCACTTCCACTCTGGGGTTTCCAATGGCTATAGCGTTCCACCTAGGCGTACATGATCAGCTTTTACTTGCTGGCACACCAAACATCTAACAATTGTGTCGCATACATCTCTCTTCATTCTTGGCCACCAATATATTTGTTGGACATCGTGGTACATCTTCACTCCACCTAGATGCACTGAGCACCTTGATGTGTGAACTTCATGAAGAATTATACCTCGAAGTCTGGGACACCGGAACATTTGGCACAAAGAGTCGACCTCTAAGTCTGACTAACCGATCTGCATCTCTGGCTAATTCCTGATGTGTTCCCTGTTCCAACTACTGCTTCAACTATGGATTTGCTTCTTGTGCAATTCTGATCTGCTCAAGTACACTCGGCTGAATGGTCAATTGCGCCATCATTCCAACCAACTGTCTTTGGCCCGTAGTATACTAAGTCACTGACACTATTGCCAATTCTACAGAGTATGAAACTCCTGGCTTCTTGCTCAACACATCTACTACTACATTCGCCTTGCCTTCGTGGTATGTTATGTGAATCTCATAATCTGCTAACATCTCTAACCTTCTTCTCTGTCTATTGTTCAAATCCTTCTACGTGAAGATATATTTTAGACTCTGATGATCTATCAAAAGTCTAAAAGATGTTCTATATAAGTAGTGCCTCCATATTCTGAGTGCGAATATGACTGCTGCAAGCTCCAGGTCATGTGTAGGATAGTTACGCTCATGCACCTTGAGCTGGCGAGATGCATCAGCTATAACCTTATCCTTCTGCATCAAAACACAACCTAGTTCAATTTTGGAGGCATCTGTGTAAACTACAAAATCCTCGAGTCCCTTGGGCAATGTGAGGATAGGCATCAAAGTCAATCTCTCCTTCAGCGTCCTAAAACTCTGCTCACATTCCTCCGTCCATTTGAACCATTCCTCCTTCCTAGTCAGCCATGTAATAGGGGCTACTATGGAAAAGAGACCCTGAATGAATCGTCTGTAGTACCTAGCTAGGCTTAGGAAACCCCGAACCTCCGTAGGTGTCTTCGACTGTTCCCACTGTACTACTGCTTCTATCTTAGTTGTGTTTACCAAGATGCCTAATGTTGAGATGATATGGCCATGAAAGTTCACCTCTGATAGCCAAAAACTAAATTTTGAGAACTTCCCATACAACCTATGCTCTCTCAGCATCTACAACACTATCTTTAGATCTTGCTCATGTTCTTCCCTCGACGAAAAGTATATTAGTATGTCGTCTACAAAGACGATCACAAACTGGTCCAAATATGGATTGAACAATCTCTTCATCAAGTCCATAAATGCTACTGGAGTATTGGTCAATCCAAAAGGCATGACCAAAAACTCGTAGTGTCCATATCTGGTCCTGAATGCAGTCTTTGGAATGTCTCTACTCTAATCTTCAACTAGTAGTATCCTAACCTCAAATCAATCTTTGAGAAAATGACTGCTGAGCTCAACTGGTCAAACAGGTCATCTATGTGAGGAAGAGGGTATATATTCTTAATAGTTGCATGGTTTAGCATCTTGTAATCGATGTATAAACACATGCTTCTATCCTTCTTCTTCACGAATAACATGGGTGCACCCCATGGGGAAACACTCAATCTGATGAATCCTTGATCCAATAGTGTTTGTAACTATTCCTTGAATTCCTTGAGTTTAAAAGGTGTCATCCTTTACGGAGCTCTAGAAATTGGTGTTGTTCCAAGCATCAGCCTGATGGCAAAGTCTACCTCTCTGTCTGGCAACAATCTAGTAATCTCCTCTAGGAATACGTCACTGAATTCTCTAACCAATAGAATCTCCTCAATGCTCGACTTGTCCCCTGAACCACTCTGCTCAGCCAAACTAATGTTGCCATTATCAATTCACTGCACTGCATTCTGATAGGATATCCATCCTTGTTCTCTATCTCTGCCTTGACCTTGGAAGAGAAAGCGGCATCTTCCGTGGCAAGAAGTTACCGTCTTTCTTCTGCAATCTATCAAGGCTCCTTGCTTGGACATCCAATTCATTCCAAATATCAAATCAAATTGTTATAGCTTGAATAATATCAAATCAGCTACAAGTTGTCGCTGTTGAATCTCATCAAGGACATTACGCTCACACTCACTCGTAGCTATCACACTATCGGTAGGAGTGGACACTAATAGTGAATGTCCAAAATCTTCTACCTTACATCCAATTCTAGTTGTGTGTACGAAATAAATGAGTGTGTGTAGCCAGAATCAAATAAGACTTGTGCAGGTACAAAGCCTACTAAGAGCGTACCTGCCACGACTATCGTATCCTTAAGTACCTCTTCCACAATAGCTGCATACATCCTTACTAACTGCTGTTGTGCTAGGCCAAGAGGTTCTGCTAGTGGTGCAGCCTGATTCTGAGCTAGCAGTGCCTGTTGCCTACCCCTTTGCTGTCTAGCTTGCCCTACAACCATGTACCCTCTTTGGTCCTATCCCCTTTGCTGTGGTCTTGATGGTCGTTGGTCTCCATCTCTCTGGACATGACCTTGGCCCTGTTGGCCTCTCAGTTGTGGTTGTTGCTAGGGAGCTAGGAGTGCAAGTCTCTATAGAGGCGCTACGAGCATCAATTGTTGGGTCTGGCCAGTTGGACTAGTTGCATCTTTATGCCCTACTTGGCTGCAACTATAACATACGCTAGTGCCTACTCTTCATTCTGCAGCTCAATGTCCTGGCAAACCATAACTATAACAAATATATGTGCTTACTCTGCATTCACCACTATGATGACGTTGGCAATTCTAACAGAAGGGTGCTCTATAGCCCTGGACTTGGCCATCCATAGCCCTCATGGCAACTGGTGCGTATGTTCGATGTCTCTGCTGTGCTCCTTGCTCTGGTTGATACGGCCTTGGATGTTGCTACCTATGGTCAAAATCCCGGTGAGGTCTAGCAGCTATAACTCGCTCTGCCTTGCCTACAGCTCTCACAACATCACCGAAGGTAGCAAACTTTCTATCCAAATAGGCCATCCTGATCTCATAATGGAGGCCTTCATAAAATCATTCTATCCTTCTTCCTTTGGTGGGGACCAAATCTGGTGCAAATCTCCCAAGAGCTCTAAACCTGGTCTCGTATTGCACCACCGTCATGGGTCCTTGCCTCAAGGTCTGGAATTCCCACTCCTTCCTCTTCCTGATATTTGGTGGAAAGTACTTTCCATCGAATTCCTCTTAAGTGATGCCCTGGGGTTGACGGTGAGCAAATGTGGAATTCTGCACTAAATCCCACCATTCTCTAGCTTCATCATAGAATACCCCAGTAATGATGCGTACTCTGTACTTCATTGGACATCCCATACTCCCAAACACTCCTATGGATGATGATATCCATAGGAATGTCTCTTCTACATCCAACTTCCCAAAGAAAGGTCGTCCACCATTCTTCACGAACCTTTCATACTGCCACAGCTCCAGATTCCTTACATCTACTAATTTGTTTGATCCTTCTCTTACCTCATACTACTAAAATTGTGGTCCTGTACCTGCTGGTACACTATCACATCATGCAACTCCACTTCCACCGTTAGTATGCCTGCTACCTACACAGGAGGTCCACTGACATCTGATCCCATTCTTGCTTGAAATGGGTCAATCATAGGATCCGTTGTTGGAGTAGCCCTCTGTTGCAATGTTGGAGGAGGAGGAGGCAGCGGAGGGCCCATGGGAATTGCTAGCTCTCCTTTTGCCTCTTCATCCACTACTGGTCTCTTCTCAGCACTGGCTACCGAAAGAGCTACCTACCTGAGCTCTCTCCTGAATTCCTCTTGATTTTGCTGCATTTGTATCTAAACTTCAGCTAACCTGGCAATCGCTACATCCCTCTCTTGTTAACTACTTCTACTACAGTGACTGTCATGGCAACTGTCTCGCTAACAGCTCTCACTGCATCGACTAACTAAAATTGCCTCACTGACCCCTTCTAGGAGCACTGTGCTCCTCTGTTGACTAGAGGCTACGTCAATGTGACCATGATCAGGACTCTTCTGTCTGGGCAATGGAGGGGCTGGGGCCCTAATTTGCATTCTACGAGTCTAGTTCACCATCCTACTAGTACTCCCTACTCTAATCTGATCACCCTAACATAGCACTGTTTGGTAAGAAAATCTGCAAACCAAAAACACTAAGATAGAAAAATACCTATTGGTACATCTTGGAGCAGCTTTCACACACATGTAACCTTTAATGCATCTACCATCTTAATCAACCAAGAGTTAGCTCTGATACCACTCCTGTAACACCGTGTTTCGATTCACCCATGAACTAACCCGGAAATGTCACCGGCGACTGAACCGTTCACTAATCTACTTGATTCGGTTAAGCCAACCCGAATCTACCCTCAGCATCTTAAGATGGTGATGTCACATGCAAAACATGGATAGGATGCTTGGTTCTAACGTTGTCCTACATGCATGTCATGATATGCAAACAAGTACACAAACAAACCAAACAAACGAAAAGTTTAAAAGAAAATAGTTAATTTTTAAAACAAAACGGACAGAGTCTCCCCTAAAAGTGCAATAGGAGCCACCCTGTCAACGGCAATCAGTATATATATTTGTAATAATAAAATCGAAAACACAATCCAAACTTAGTATGTTGTTCTCATTCTAGTTATCCTCACTCCATAGCTTACCATGTTCATTTTCCACTTTCCATTTTCATTTGCATGCAAAATACTTATAATAAATTCACAAAATAGCATATCAATTTCATCTACACAGCTCAATATACATCATCATCATTACATACACTGGGTAGGTACATGTGTGCGTGATTTCAGTGCTGCTCATCTACAGTCCCGACAGTGCTCATTCCTCGCTGTTCTCACCAACATATATAATAAAAAGACTTTAGTAACGAGTGTCACTGGTCAAAAAATAACTAATAAGAAACTGACACAGGAGAGCTAACCTTCTGTTGAATAAAAACCTCATATACTTCCTCAAGAACTCTCATAAGGGCAATAATGGGAGCCATCGACCTCAGGCAGCAGTATCCCTTTTCCATATCATTCTCTTTCCTTGGTCATTTAAACTATCCCTTTGCATGGGAAAATCATTCTCTTTCCTCTCAGCCCTCTACATCCTCCGTATTACTCCTAGCCCTGAGTACAGAGGCTAAGTACTCTCAGGCATGCGCCTTCCAGTACCCTTTCATGCCACAAATCTAGACATGCGTTGCACAGTAGTACCCGTAAACCTCCAAACTTCTCTGGGTTTGAGGAACTCAAAGGTGGAGTTATCAGGATCCCTCGGGAATGGAGTGGATGCTCAACAGTTCCAAAGCCCGCTTTGACAAATACACGCCCTATCTCAAGACATGGCCGTCAATTTCCCTCGTCACACATCTCATTGAAAACGCGAAAACTACATATACATAGGCTTGGGTAGGCATTTCAATATAATAGGCCCAAAGGCATCATGAGCTGGATCTGAGTTTCGAAAATATACTCGAGGGATCTCATCCTCCAGGGTTATTAATCTGGAAAATATGATCGGCTAAATGGCCCGTGTGGAGTGGGATACGATAAATCCACCACTCGACACGTCCTCTTTCCTGTTATAAACAAAACACGATAGAATGAGACAATAAATCGAGAGCGAGTCCTAAACGGACCTAGTAGAAGCTCCAAGCGTGTCCTTGCACTTAGGCGGAGAACTCCTACTCCATACCTACACATCAAATCTAGAAGCTAACGCCCTCTAAATGAATGATGCATCAAACTCATCATGAACATCACACTCACAACACAATCATCATCCATCAATAATTAACAATAATTAGTGTAAAAGTAATTCTAACTCATCCTATTCATACCAATTTTGTTATGTTTTCTATGTTACATTGCAGTCGATTAGCATACTCAGATTTAATTTACCTAATTAGATCACTAATATTCGTTCACTGTCAATCAAATCATCACTTCATTCACAATCAGATATTTATCATAACAATTAATCAATCCTAGCATGTTGTGCTCATAATCATCAATTTTAAATAATTAAATTGGAGGTAATTATACCTCTCGTCGTCGGCAATCGACCACGGCTAGGGTTTCATCACTTGTCTCAAAGCTCGAATTCGGTGCTCGATGGGACCCAAAGTTCGATCGACTTTGACTGGATGAGTTCGGCAGAAGATCCAGCGAATCCGGTTTTTCGACGGGTTTCAGTAGTTTTCCGGTGGGTTTCGACGATTTTTTGGCACCTTTTCGGCAATTTTCCAGCGACGGTTACCGGTAGCGACTACTGGCAGGATAGTCGTGGTATGGAGTTCCGTTAACACCGGCTCAGCGAGCCTGACGTGCCTACAACATCGACATGATCGGCAGAGGTGGCGGCTCGCTGGAAAATGGCACAAGAAGGCTGTTGGCGGTGGGGTGTGGAGATCGGACCGTTGTGGGCGGTGTTGGGCTCCGCTCCGATCGGGGAAGGTTGTGGGAGGGTGGGCGACTTCTAAGGCGGCAACTGGATGGCAACGGCAACAGTCGCCGGCGGTGGGATCAGCGAGAGGAGCGTGGGTCTAGTGCGCGGAGATCCGGCATCATGGAGGCTTGACGGCGGCCTGGGGTGCTCGAGGTTGCACGCTGATGGCGCGGCGGTGCTTGGCGGTGGCGATCGGTAGTTGAGTGGCGTTGTCGAGGATTTTTGGGGTGAAGAAGAGAAGTGTCAGGGTGTGGGGGGTGTGGAAGAAATAGTTTGGTGGCGATATCGTAAATAAAACTTGACTCGACTCCAACTCAAGTTAACAATAATAACTAACTCGTAATAAATCCTTAAAAAATCCAAAAAATAGGGGGAAATCCTATAAAATAAAATACATACCATAACACCACAATGACATGTTCTATAACTAATAGCCCACCTGAACTACCCTATAACGCGTCCTAATGCGGTATTCGACCTAAAATTATTTCTATGATCAAATAAATTAAAAAATATACTGCATACTTTCATATATTCAGATAACTCATTTCTCACCATCTTTATGACGTTATCATCATATATTCAAGTACACTTAACCCTCATCGTTCATAACTCACGGTTGGCCTCGACTCAGCAGCGGTTCATAAAACTGCCTCGACTCGAACCTACTGGTTTGCTAAAGTAAAACTCTGATTCGAATCTTAAGTTTTACAGGTTCAGTTTCAAATGCGGTCGATTGGGTTCTAAACCAAAATCTTTTTGCCCTACAAAAAATCTTCATTTCTTGACAACGTAAAGCCAAGACAAATTTTATTTGATTTTGAACAATACAAGGGATCCTTAAATCTTCCAAAGAAAGATCAAGTTCCAAATTAGGCCTATATACCCACGTGAGCGGGAAATTTTCCACCACTTGAGATTTTGGAGGCCTCCTAACCATCAATGATCTATCAAGAAAAATCTGGAAAAAAATAAGAAAAATTGTTAAAGAGACCATACTTATTTCCTTTTTTTTTCAATTGTGATTTATAGCTCCCAAATCTCAAAGGAGTCTAATTAATTGTTGTGGGCATCCACATGTAGCTCATTGGGCCTAGTATAGTCGAGTGGAGTTGAGTTTTGCTCGGCTCAAACTCCATTCGTTTGATTTTGAGTTCAAATCTAAAAAAATAATACTCAAATCAACTTAAGTTTTTGTTGAGTTCGAACTAGCTTGATTTGTACTTACAGATGTCCTTTTGTCTAATCCATATTAAAATTTAATTTATAAATAGAATATCTTCACTTTGATATGATTATGCACAAGAATTTAACCATGCATACTATTGTTTAAAATTTTTTTCATATAATGATATTTTATAATTTAGTTAAATTTTTATAAAATAATTTAAGATAAATATTATCAAAATTTTTATTTTTTATATAAGATATCGAGCTTCGAATCGAGCTATGCAACTAGATGTCAAGGTTCAACTAATTTAATATTGAGTTAAGCTTTGAATTGATTTTTTTTTATTGGGTATCAATAGGCCAACTCTAGCTTTGAACTCCCTTGCTAGATTTTTTCACCAATAAATAATGTTAAAAAAATTATAAAATATAAAAGCTTGATATTTTATATGCCTACATTTTAGATTCCAATATTTAAGATACCATGACTAGGAATGTAAACAAGTCAAGCCAATTAATGAACATTTTACGTTTTGATTTAATTTGACTTGAACTCGTATTCGTTAATGTTATACTTAGAAAATAACTTAAAATAAATAACTCGTTGGGATGTGAAGTGTTTGGCTAAGTATTTAAAATTTAAACTCGATTAAATACTCGACCCAGCTCAACATGTATAATATTTTTTATTTTAAGTTGTTCATAAGTAATAATTCTTATACCATCAGTCAATTACTTATAAAAAACATGCTAAGTATGTTTCTCAGTTATTAACTATTTAGATAATTTTATAACAACAATAACCTATAATTATCTTAAATTAGCCTTTATTTTAAAATAAAACATATCAAATATAACTTATCACGTATATTGAGACTCACAAATATATAGAAGTCATGGTAAACAATGCTCATTAGTTACTTAGTTAATAACTATTTACTTCCTAATAATTAATGGATATAACTATAATAAACAATTTATGAATAAATACTTAATACTACTTATTAATTATTATTAAATATTAAAAACTTATTACTCATTAAAATATAAATAAACCTAGTCATTTTATTCAGACCAAGCTCAACTAAAAAACAAATACAAACTAAACTTGATAAGTGAACGATCAAATCGATCTAGGCATGAAATATAGGACCTACTAATGAACCAAGAACTAACTAGTTTAAAAATAAGCTCGAGGATAAACACGAGCAAACAAAGTAGTACCAACGGCTGGACTCGTTTACGTCCATTCGTACAGGAGCTATTAAGATTCACTTCTTCCCGAGAAAGACATCATCATTCCAAAGCAGTTTTATTTAAAAAAGAAAAAACATAAAAACAAAAAAACACCCAGCAAACTAAAGTCCACGTCTATCAAATCCATTCAAGCTCATCCCAATCCTCAAAACCCACAAAAAAATCTACCCAGGACAAAGATAATCTTCAAGCAGCAGCAGAATCAGATGATCCCAGAGCCTCCCCATCCTCTGCGCCATGGTCTTCAGGCTAGAATCTATATACTCCAGAAGCCCATCCCTACCCCACGCCACCACCGGATCTGCAACAAAAGACCACTCTATGCTGCAACCCTTAGCACCGCCACCACCATCTCCAACATCTGGAACCACCTTGATGGTCGCCTCGTACGCCCCGAGGCCGACACTGCTTTCGAGCAGCACATAGCTCAGAGTCCGGCCGGCGGGGTCGATGGCGGTGAGCTTCTCGCTGGCCCAGTCTTCGACCTCCCCAGCGGGAGATGTGCGGGCGCAGTACCGGACGCAGCCGGGGAAGGAGGGGTTGCCGTCGACGCAGCGGCAGAGGTTGATGTCGGGGAGCCACTTGTGATAGTTGCAGAAGTCGGCAAGGAGAGGCCAGACCTCGTCGGGCGAGAAGCCGGAGAGCTTGGCGGTTGCCTTGCCTTCCCACTTGGTCGCTTCCTCCATGCTCGCTTCTTCCAAACTACACCACTTTGATTTAGCTCAAGAGTTTTTGTTTCTGAAGTCTGTCTTTGGTGGAGTTGGGAATCTAATAATAAAATATATATCCGTAATTTGTAAAGCCATGGCAAGTTAATTTTTAGAGTTTTTTATAAAAAAAATGAGGATATCTATCCATATTTTTTATATATAAAACAAAAGATTTTTAATATATTATTATCATCTAATCTTTTAATTATTTTATAATATTTTTTTATTTTTTATTTATAAAATATTAGGTTAATATTATAATTAGGATCTGTCACCAATGTTATAATTATTTTAATTACTTTTAAATAATTAAAAATTATCGAATGCCGCCTATTGTTCGTAAATGACATGTTTTTTAATATTATTAAGATGGTAGGAGAATTAAAATTAGTTATAGAAAAGGGACAAAATTGTTGTGGGTTAGTTTTTATAATAAAATAAAAATTATTTTTTACTAGTTAGCGGCTAGTCTATCTTGGCTGGCTGCTCTATATTGAGGGTGGCAACCCAAGGCCATGGTGGTGGAGGGCAGCCAGATCCCGGTTGAAGTTGGAAAAATCGGAGAGGAAGTTATAAGTATTAATAAATATATAAATTTATCAAAGTGTATGTATACCCACGTACATGTATACACACATATATGTATACCTATATATATTTTCATTTATCAAATGCAATATATTTTCTATATGCATGTCTAGAATCAACTTTAGGTCTTTCCTCCTATCATTCTTTCTACATTTTGGGCAAACGATAGCATATAAATCATGTAAAAATATCACATTTAACATACAACAATGAGTTTAAGTCAAGTTGAGCCAAAATAGATGCATGCATGCTCATACTCAACTGATTCGAACTCGAGTCAAGCATCAACTTAAATAATAATCAGGTCGGGCAATTACCACCCACACAGACCCTATCTCTATAACCACACCAACACTCGCTTCAAATAGGTTGATATGTCGGCTAAAAATGTTTGCATTAGGTGAAGGATATGGGGTTTGAATCTAAAGGCCCAAGGTGGTCTGGATGTCCACGTTGAATCAATTGGTTGATCGATTGAATTATAAATACAAAACTATTCTTTTATTTTCCCTCAATATTCTTTTATATTCATCGATACATGTACCCTGCGCGTGCAAACTACCACTATCAAACTCGAATTTACTCATTGTTAAACTCAATTGAGCTCGAATCCAAGTTCAAAAGTAGATAGCTTTGAATAACTAGAAACTTCACGCAATTCACACTTTGTTATTTGCTTAGCTCAGATGGAATTCACAGCAGAAACTATCACAGCATCCCCCAACAGAAAAGGTGAGATGATAAAAACTGATACTTTACTCTTCAAAAATGAAGATTGCCCTTCATAGTGAGAACTACACGATAGGGCCATCAGAACTATGAACAAAATTGAATAACATACCGCAAATGAATCATGAACACCGTTAAAAAATGATTGCAGCCTGACGGTCTGGAGGTGCAAGGCATTCCCACAAAGAACGGTATGGAAGCACATCCTCAGCCTTCACCCCAATTGCAGCAAGGTTGCGCCCATACTCCTGGCAACCAGAGTGTTACAAAGTTATATACTACCTATGGTTCCCACAATCGTTCAAAAACCAACATGCACATTTCGACAAGTACCTGTACATCAAGAAATAGCTGCATGCAGATCTTATCAGCTGATTGGTTATAGTCATGCTGGTCAGTACTTGCACCTGCTTTTTTCTGCGCATTTTGACGCAGCTTCTGAAGGGAGGTATCAGTTTTCCTTGCCTAATCAATAATTCCATCCAAAGATCAGAATTGCAAAATTTTGTAAAAGAATTTTCAAAATTACCGTTTTCTACAAGAGATAACACTGACCACATTGACAGTATCCACAGCTAATTCATGGAAACGACTGGTGATCCTTTGTACAGTGCCTAATAGCAGCTCATCTCTTGCTTCATTACTCAGATATAAAGCATGTTTTCCATCAAGAAAATCCTACAAGGTTTTCAATAGTTAGGGTGATAATTAGAGTCGAATCAGCTTTCACAAAAAAATTAACAGAACAAATACTTTTTGAAATAAATAACAATGACTTAAAAGTTTTTAAAAAACAAAACGACGACTTTGATACAACTTCACAAGGTTGTATACAACAAGGAGTTTAATTTTCAATAATCAACAAAATGCAGGATGTTCTAGAATATAGGTCCGCTTCACTGTAGCCCATTTTGGATTTCACCAAATGTTCTATAGAGGATAGTTTGCCTGGAGGTTTGGAGTTTGACCCCCACCTTACTCCATTAACTCGCAAACTGAACTTATTGGGATGTAGATGAGTGTAACTTGGGGTAAAAAATGTGCCGCATAGGATATTCTCATCACGTAGGTATCTCACACCAAAAACAGTGAATCTAGAGATTGCAAGTAATCACAATGTAACCAATAGTTATCACAAATGATGTGGATTGGTTTTATGAAGAAAGCCCCTTGTCCAACCTAGCTCACAAAAGCTGTCATTTCACATCGCCCTAATAAACTACAGAAGAAGTTATCAAGCCTCAACTAGCATGTCCACCTTTTGCTGTAGAGAACACAATTAGCATGTTCCATTTTAATGAATCTTGACAATCAGCTCTGCACTAACAGAACTCATTAATCAGTTCGTTTTCTGATTATAAAACCTGAAAACCATGTTTCAGTCTCATAAAAATAATAATTGGATGGCCTCAATTTCATCTGTAATGTGTCTAGATTTATCCAGTGAATTGGGAAGATAGCCTCAAGATGTACAGTCACAAAAAAGTAGGAAATAAAAGCAAAGGACAGCATTATTATCAAATATAATCAGGATAGCAATTTTGCAATTTGTATAAGTTCATTAGCACATTGTTCCATGCAGAGGAAAACAGACTAAAGCTATCCCACTACAAAGCCACACAAAGTAAACTAAACCTCAATATGGTTGTAAAAATGAACGAGTGGAAATGTTTAGCACGCTATAAATACATACCTTGAGGGGTCTCAAAATGTTTGATACATAGGGTGAATGCCTCACAGGAATGGGTTTGTTTGTCATCCTGTATGTTGATGACACTCCTTTTAGCTGTCTCACATCCTAACAATTGCATGAGAGAAATGCTTGAAATAAAATTCAGGCCACAATCAATAAACAGATTCAATAAGAAAATCTGATGTTTAGTAGTCTTTGTAATAAAACAATGATGGGTATTAACGGGATCAGACTACAAGAATATTTAGAACTGTTTATCATGATGACGCTTGATAAAAATACCTAGTTTAGGATTGCGATTGCCAAAGTTCACTAATAAATATGGCCCAAATATTTTATTGTTAATATGGTTTTTGAGTGCGGAGAATTATCTCTGTTCTTCATTAATCGTTTTTCTCTTACAACTCTCTTAAATGTTATTCTTGAGATTTTTTGAAGAAAAATAATCATCCCTATCTTGTACCTCATAAGAAATTTAACAAGGTAAATGTCAAAAGTAAACAACATGGATGGAAGCCAAAAAAACTAACTAACCTCAGCCGATTTCTCCGCAAGTCCATCAACAATAGTTTCCATTACAGTCGGTGTAACATCCTTCAGCAATTTTACCCCTTGTTCAATACTCAATTTCACCAACTGTTGCACTTTACCGGGACAAGAAGCAAGAAGTCCCAAAACATGATTAAGATAGTTAATATTTATCTCAGCTGTCAAACAATCAATATCATGCAAGACCTGCACATATTTTGATCGTAGAAAAAAATTAGAAATAGTTTGATGACGAGAAATTCAAAAATCAATTCTAGTAATGAGTCAACCATGCAATATTTAAATGCCTAATAGTTATAGCCTATCTTCATTGAGGATGAACCCTACTCCAGGATGGAGTTGAGTTCGCTAATTGAGAAACAGATGGGAGAAGGGATGTGGCCCAGCTACTGTATAGGGATTGGGAACCTCTTCCCTGCAAACAGATGGGAACCCCCAGATGAAGGACACGCCTTCTTAGAGCAACTTCCATTGCGGCTCACATATTGAACAACTGTCGGGAGTGCTCATTACAAAGCTTGGTTGAGGTGGCAACAATGTTGGCAGCATTGTCAGCCATTTGCCACACGTATAGGATTGTAGGAACCTTTTCTACATTCTCTTTTTAAAGATCTAAATCAGTTGTGGTAGGGCTGCCCTTTCTTACTCAGCTTCACGCCAATTCACAACACCATCGCCAGTAGTCTTATGTAGGCTTCATGGTGGACTGCATTAGCAACATTCCTTAAACAAAGCCATGGCAAACAAAGTCTGATATAGTCATCCCTAGCATGGAATCTTCCCACAAACAATTAGAAACTCTAGAAGAGTTCACAAGAAGATGGATCATTCTAAATTTGGGCAAGTCTACAAAAAGAAGAAAAAGGAAGCAAGATCGACTCTTTTAGGAGAGTTATAATTTCCTAATTCTTTTAGTTTAGTAGGAGTTTATTTCTTAATTTAGTTTCTTATTTCAATAGGAATCTTATATTTAGTTTCATGTTTTAGTAGAAGTTTAATCTCTAGTATTATTTGGATAGTTGTCTATGTAAGGAGTTATGTAGTAGAACTTTTCAATTCAATTCAATTTTCAGTTTTCAGAAATAAAGATTTTATTTTAGATATTGCTCATATTTTCTTCTTCTTCAAGCATTGAAGACCTAGAAAATCCAGAGGAGAAGGTATCGATTGGTGCTAGATTTCTCCATCTACAATCTAGGGCACATCAGTTAGTTATCATATGTCCCACTTAGAGCATCCATGGCCTATTTTCACAACTTCACGTGATGTGCAGTAATATGCTAATTTGTCTAAGTGCATCTTTGTGTCCAAGATCATTTTCCTAGGATATGAAGTGTCTTGTGAAGGACTTAAACCGGATGAGAGTAAAATCAAGGCAATCCAAGATTAGAAGACTGCCACTACTATTTCTCAATTCGCTCTTTCCATGGTTTAGCAAGTTTCTATCGACGTTTTATCAAGAATTTCAGCTCTGGCTCCATTTGCGCACCTAATGAAGAACAAGTTTGTTTAGACACAAGAAGTTGATGATGCCTTTATTTTGATCAAGAAGAGTCTTACAAAAGTTCCGTGTCTTGCTTTACCAGATTTTAACGAGCTTTTTAAGGTTGAATGCGATGCATAAAAAATTGGTATACGTGCTATCCTAAGCCAATGAAAACATCCTATTGCTTTCTATAGTGAGAAATTTATGAGTTCTCAGCTCAATTGTAGTACTTATGACATTAAATTGTTTGTTGTTCTGCAATCTTTGCAATATTGCATTATCTTCTTCCTAAGGAGTTTGTTCTTTACTTTGATCATGAGGCTTTGAGCTTATAGCTCGACATGCCAAAAGGATAACTCCGTTGCAAGAGTTCCATTTCTCTCTTCATCATACGTCGGGTAAAAATAACAGTGTTGTTGATAGTCTAAGTCGTAAGCATGCTATGTTGTATTCCATGAAAGTTGATGTCATGGGTTTTGAGTTGATTCATGATTTACTTCCTTCTAACCCATATTTTGGTCCTATTTTGGCATACATTGCACAAGATGAAGCCTCTCATTACACTTTTCATGATGGTACTTGTTTTTGGGAGATTATATGTGCATTCCTAATTGTTCTTTACATCATCTCCTTGTTAAGGAAGTGCACAATTGGATGTGACAAGACTTTGTCTTCTCTTCATAAGAGATTCTTTTGGCCTTCCATTGATAGTGATATTTCTCTTTATGTGAAACAATGCCATGTCTCCAGACTAGGAAAGGTACTTCTACTAATACTAGCTTATACACTCCTTTGCCTATTCCTGATGGTCCTTGGATGGATATTTCTATGGATTTTGTCATGGTTTTGCCACACACTACATGCGGTTTTGATGCTATATATGTAGTAGTGGATTGATTCTCCAAGATGGCTCATTTTACTGCATGTCGGATGGCTTATGATGCTACCAAAGTTGCGGATTTGTTCTATGTGCATTTGGTTTGATATCATGGCCTACCAAAGAAATTGTTTTGGATCGTGATACAAGATTTATGAGTTCCTTTTAGAAGACTGTGTAGAGAATGATGGATACTTCACTGAAATTTAGTAGTCTATATCACCCACAAACAGATAGTCAAACTGAAGTTGTTAATCTCACTTTGGGTAACATGTTGAAGACTCAGGTACATTCTTTTGGAAAATAGGATTTAGTATTTCCTAAGATTGAGTTTGAGTATACTTGTTATAAGAATAATAGTATAGGACTTTCACCATTTATGATTTACGTGGGCAAATCCTTAAGGTCCCTTGGATTTAATACCTCTTCCATCCAGTGGTAAAGAGTCAAAGAAAGCTAATGAGTGGATTGATCATCTTAAGGAGCTTCAAGCTCTTGCCTGTGCAAATTTACAGCATCATAGAAAAGATGTTCGTGAACAAGTTGGTGATCTTGTTTTGGGTTTATTTGTCTAACGACAGATACCCTCTAAGGATAGGTATCCTCAAGGGACTTCATCACAAGCTCATGCTTAAGAGGATTGGCCCTTGTGCTATATCAGAAGTTTTTGGGAATAATTCTTATCGGGTTCAACTTACAGATGAATGAAATATTCATGACACTTTCAATGTGGCTCATTTACAACCTTATTATGGAGAATATGAAGCCGAGAACTCGAGGGCAAGTTCTTTTATAAATGAGGGGATACATGTAGTCATCCCTAGCATGGAATCTTCCCACAAACAATTAGGAACTCTAGAAGAGTTCACAAGAAGCTGGATCATTCTAAATTTGGGCAAGTCTACAAAAAGAAGAAAAAGGAAGCAAGATCGACTCTTTTAGGAGAGTTATAATTTCCTAATTCTTTTATTTTAGTAGGAGTTTATTTCTTAATTTAGTTTCTTATTTCAATAGGAATCTTATACTTAGTTTCATGTTTTAGTAGAAGTTTAATCTCTAGTATTATTTGGATAGTTGTCTATATAAGGAGTTATGTAGTAGAACTTTTCAATTCCATTCAATTTTCAGTTTTCAGAAATAAAGATTTTATTTCAGCTATTGCTCATATTTTCTTCTTCTTCAAGCATTGAAGACCTAGAAAATCCATAGAGAAGGTATCGATTGGTACAAGATTTCTCCATCTCCAAACTTACAGGGTGCAAAACCATGGCTTTGAAACCGACCTGAAACAATCCCAACTAGGTGTGTTTATTGGCAAGGTGGAGACGAAGAAAAATTAGTGGTGCTGGTCGTCGGAGAAGCTGATCAGCAAGCAGTAATCCTAGATTTTCCACAAAACTCAAGGAGAAAGAAGAGCGAGATCTTGATGAGATTATAGAAGAAGGGAGCTCATTAACATTCAAAATTAACGTTCTAGATTACAAAAAGGAGATTATACAGCCATCTGATCCTAAGAATTAATAACCTAGCCTCCTCATGGAATTGCAATTCAGTATCAAAGCCACTAGGTTTTCCACGAAACTACAGGAAAGAAAAGAGGGAACCCAACAATATCATAGAACTGGGTATCTCATTAACATTCAAAACTAGTGTTGTAGATTACGAGGGCTTATACAATCACTTAATGCTAGAGTTACAATCCTATCTTAGTCATAGAACTATAATTTCTAATGACACAAACAATAGAAATAATACCATGTTACAATATCAGCCTGACCTGTAACAAAGCCCCCCAAGTTGTCAAATTTTCAAAATCAATGGTTTCCTTAGTCCACCAACAGAGGCAACCCAATGAATTAACAGGCTGCATCAACATACGTGTCACCTTCATGCATCCCTTCTAAAGAAAAATTATTTCTTCGTATATTCTTTGCAATTGTGAGACTATGCATTGTCAATTGTTCACTTATTTCTTCTATCCTAAAAGCAAACATCAAGAGTCCATGATTTATTATAAATAAGAAATGAAAATCACAACGTACATAAACAAAATCCTCTGGACTTGCAGAAATGGCCCATTCCGAGCTTGAGCTTGTGCTAGCAATACCTGCTTTTCGTGCAGCCACGCCAGAAGACAACCACATAGTGTACCTGTCAAGAAAAGAAGAAACATCAGTACAATCACAGGTCCCTTTTATTGTTTTTTCATAAAAAAGCAAAACTTAATATGCACCTTGAAAGCAGTTGTAAAGCTAATCGTAAAAACTTGTCAGAGTGAGAAAAAGAAGAACATCTTCTTTCCAGCAGGATTTTAAGCTATCTAGCATGACAATGCTTTGCTTTAATGTTAACTCCATCGAAAAATCCTTATTAGTCGGCTGTATAGACTGTATTGGGGAGATATTAGAAGCCATAAGTACAGAATCCAATGTTCCGGCAATCTCCTGAAATCTGATGGCAAATAAAGCACAAAGGTAATGTCTTGAAAGCAGCTGGTTAATTGCTGAATTGGAAGAACAAATTTACTACCTTAGTGAAAAATAAACCCCAACATTCCATTGCTTCACGAAATCAGTATATACAGCCCCTGATCGAAATTTAGAAACAGCAGATCTAGATGGGCAATAACCTTGACAGAGTAAAGGATCCCCTCTCAATATCTCAGCCATTGATATATACACAAAACAGTCCAAAAGAAAATCAAACGGCATTAAAAGTTTTCCAATAGTGTCATTACCTTCAAGATAAGCCAAGAATGTTAAGCTTGATTTGAAATTTTTCAAAAACAAAGATGGCTTCCCAGGTGATAAAGCTCCTGGCTTTCTTTTCTGAATTGTTTGGAGGACTTCCTTAAGTATGGAGTTACCCAAGAAGTTAAAAACATGGAGGCCTGAGTTTGCTGAATCATATCATAATAATCTGAATATGTAACGTTTTCTTTAAATATAAATATAAATATAACAATAAGGCAATTTGAAGGTCAGTACATATTAAAATTCAAAACATATTTTGCAGTGCAAGTGATTAGGAAGATCAGAACTGTAAAGCAAAACAAAGATGATGATTCCTACTCTTGAGAAAAGTTGTTTGGGCAAGAACCCATCATCATAACAATCTAGTAGAACATTAGATTCCAAGCATTACCTTCTTAATTTAACTTCAGAAGCAGCCACTATGTCCAGTTTAGAAAAAAGAAAAGAAAATCTAAAACTGAGCTTACTACATAAATCGCATGCGACAAAATCATACCTGAAGAAGAAATTTCTAAAACAAATTTGCAGTCCCTATAAACAAACTGCATGATCTGCTGGTAATCATTCTCAAGTTCATCAACTGAGGTATCAACAGAAACCTCCAGTGAGCTTCCTGAAAAAATGTTTTGAACTGATGGAGAAACTACAGTTTCACGGAAGATTTCTTCAGCGCCTACAGTATCATCAATGGCTGCATAAGCATGCAAGCAATTAGATATAGCACTCATGCCCCGATGCTCCAAAGAAGCTACTAAACATTGATGCAAGCTTTCATGCAAGACGGAACTAGCACTTTTGATCCGTGGCTCCATGTTGACAATAAAAGGGAGATTCTGTACAGCCATAAACACAAGCAAAGATCAGAGATGCACATGCAGTTTACATTAACTAACGTGAGAAATAAAATAAAATAAAAAAAGAATTTTCCTAGGTAAGTAAACTCAACGTATCATTTGACATGTCCAAAAAAATTGATGGTAAAAATAAAATTCATTCCATGAAAAGTAACTCTGACAAAAATAATTTGATTAAATGATTAATATATAAAGAAAATACCTGATCAGAGGTTTTTTTGTCTTTTTACTTCAAGCTAGAATAAAAAATATTCATGGTCCAATTGAGTTCTAGCATCATAATATGTTATTCTTCGAAAAGAAGGCACTAATAAATATTGTAGAGATAAAAGCCATGAAAAAAAAGGATTAAAGAAACAGACCTCCCCATGGGCAATATAAAACTTCAGTCGGTTCATCTCACTAGCAATTCTCTCCAATAGCGTGCTTTGCATTTCTCTGAGACCAATTCCATCCAGCTGGGATAAGGATTCATTAGTTCCTAATGTTTTCCCATTAAATGTACCGTTCGTCAGGGAAGAATCAGCAGACACACTGGGTAATTCTTTAATAAGTTTCTCAATCTGGGAACACGTATTTCAAAAGAAGCAACATCAGAGCATGTAGAATTCACAAAATGGCACATTTACAAAAGCAAACAGTTCACAAAATCTCGCAAAAAAGTAGAGAATAACTCAGTCCAAAACTACACATTTTCTGGACAAAAAGGCTCTAATATATAAAAAGATTGACAAATTAGAGCACAAAGTCGCAGATATCATTCCGCCTAATTAAAATATCTTCGTGCTTGAACATTGTCAAGTAACCCAAACTCAGTACCGTGGATGAATTCCAGTTCCAGAACAGATAGACGATTTAAAGGGATACAAGTAAGGAACCCTAGAATTGAAAGTACATAATGGCACTAAAATTAGGACACAAAAAAGTGAGAGATTCACCCGTAGAATTGGTAGAAATTGTTGAATATATACAATTAAAACTTAGAAACAACATGAGATAAGAGGTTTAAGAATATCAAAACCAAAAAAAAAAACATTCTTACTGATTGACGATACAGGACAATAAGTCACAGATTTTCCCATCAATTATTATTAAAACAAGGAAAAATCAATTGAATGCATATAACATTGAAACAACATGGAATTATCAAATTCTAGAATACACAAACAAACCATGTCATTTTTTTGGACGCAAATATGATGTTTCCAAAATTGATAGAAACCCTAGGATCCAATGTATATAAACACTGTGGAGATGACATGGAATAATCAAAATTATAGAATAATCAAACCAAAAAAAATGAACATTCTCTAGAGGCAGATATAATGTTTCCAGGAATTGATAGAAACCCTCGAATTGGAATGTACACGATGCACAGACCTTGGAGATGACATGGAAGATGTCGAGCAACAGCTCGAGCGCCTCGCGGGCGGCGGCAGCGGAGGCGCGCTGCATGAGCCCGTCGTTCAGGGCGGCGAGAGAGGCCTCGACGGCGGCGCGAAAGAGGGAGATCTTTTCGCGGAGCTCGAGGAGCGGGGGCGCATGCGGGCGACGGCGGCGTCGACGTCGACGAGCTTGGTGGTGAGGCTGACGAAGTCGGCGTAGTCGCGGTTGATGAGGTCAACGAGGTCGCGGTGGAGGGAGGAGAGGTGGGAGCGGAGGTGGGATCGGAGGGTGTCGAGCGGGACGAAGGAGCGCAGGTCGGCGATGTAGGCATCGGAGTCGAAGTCGTGGTCGAGGAAGGCCGACGGCTTGAACCACAGCGGCTGGGTGTCGCCGAACAGCTCCACCGGGGAGCGCGGTGCTGGGTGCAGATCCGCCATGGCCGCCGCTGGCGAGGTTGTCGTCGTCGGGATCGGCGTTCTTGCTCCGATCTCGATCGCCGACTTTGATGGGACGAAGAGTAAAAATTGTGTTTATAGGATGCTTGTTCACATATTTCCGATCTAGGGATTTTCTATTTGATAATTGTGATAAGAGTGTGATATTTCCTAAATGGTCCACAATGACTCTCTTCTCAAATTTTTATTTAATTTTGCGGGAACAAAAGAAATATAAAATATATTTTAAAAAATATTTTTAAAAAAGTTATATGTAAATGGATAAATATTATTTTGGTCTATTTAATTTAATAAGTGTAAGCGTTGAATTTTGTTTTGATGTAACATCTTAAAACTCACTAAGTATAAGGATTAAAAGATCAAGCAATTCTTTGAAGAATTCAAATTTGGAGAAATAAATGAAGTATTAAAGACTATAATTACACTTTGGTTAGAACTTCGACAATCGAAAACATGAGGTGTAGGTCAAGGAAGAAAAGAGTTCAACCTTAGCTGATGTAACACCCCATTTTTGGTTCAAGGGTGAACCGAAATATAATGTTATAATTTGGAAAATTATTCGTTGGATTACTCTTGTATAAATTTTATGGAAGTGGATCTCAACTTTCGAGGATGTTTAAGATGGGCAACCTTACGAGGGTTTCATCACATATGTATGTTGATTCATATTAGCATACTGAGACTCTTAAACTTAAGGATTTTATATAATCACCCTAGCCACAATAGAGGCAAAACCTCACTTACGACTATGAGTGGTGACTTTTAAAAGTGCTAATGATCACTCTCAACTTTAGAAGAGTCGCACCTTGGCTACAGTCTTGAGGTTACATGTTGTGACATAAACCTTTTCATACTATTTAGTTTAAGTGATTCCTTACATTTCTTAATTTCCTATAAGCAGATAAATGCAGAGAATTTGAACAAGGGTCGTGGTTATTTGTTCTACATACCTGATATATGCAAGAAAATAAAATAATTAAACACCGCATCACGGATGTCAGGGCATCAAATCCTATCACCCAGAGTTCACATGGGTCTTCAAGCAGTATGAACCGTATTCTCCTCCTACCTATGTTCTTTATCACACACTCACACAGCTACAATAAATATGTTTCACGTACATAGTAAGCTCATCATCGTGTTCTAGGATTTTGATGCTTATATCTTGCAAACAATAGTTAGAGTGCCCCCAAAGTGTGTCTGCACCATAATAATAATGTAAATATATATATAACACATGTGCACAACAACAATCTGACTTATCCCGAATCATACTAGTATATACAACTTTAGGGCATATTCACACTACACCTCAATTTCATATTACATCAATTTGGTAATTAACACAAATACAAGACAAAATACCTTGCCATGAGCCATTTGATCCATCCACCCTTGTTGGTCAAAAAGACAAAATATCTCATATATTAGAGAAAATATCAGCAATCAAAAAATTGATTACTGGTCTTATAGAGACTAGGAATATAGCATTACTTGTAAATGGGTATCTAAACACCCACGAAAAAGTTGTAGAAACTTCCAGAATCATACAGGGTGGTAAGCGAAGGCCGATGTGGCCACGTATTATACCATAATTGCCTACAAAGAGGCATCTTATAAACATATAAACATACATATATAGTTTATGCCCTCACATCTTCCATATATCACCCGCCACAGTACCTATGTGGCTTGGAACCAATGTATCACAATTTTTAGAAACGCGCTGCATTCACAGTACCCTACATATATTGTACCACTTAAGGGTAAAAAAGGTACTGGTACAATTTGCATATCTCCATACCACTCACTCTATTATTCGTGAAATCCGTAAAAATATACGTACTTATATAATAGGCTTAGAGAAGAGGCTTGTATCATACATTTCTGGAGCTTTAGTTCGAAAACCAATAAGTGATCTCATCTTTGTAGTTTTATTAAATATACGATAAAATGCGACTAAATGACCCATTATCAAAGGGATCCAATAAAAGTGCCGCCAACACTGTCATGTCGTTTAAAACATGATTAAAAGTGTCACTCAAGAGTCAAACATAAAGGTAAAACAAGAGAGTCCTACAGACATGGTTGAGTAGAGCTATGTATTCTAGTCGGTGAACTCACATGTGATACCTAGCATGGAGATGGAACCGAATAAGAATCGGGTCACATCGGCATGCAAAACGAGGTAAAGCCTCCACACAAGCTCAACACTTAACATCACTTAATTTTCTTAACTAGGTCCTAAGTAAAGTATTAAACCTTATTAGGTAACTTAATTAAGGTTTTGGTTTCATGTTTACTTAGTGGGTTTTAATCAATTCTAGGGTTTTTAATCAAATGGGCATACCAGGTGATGTTTCAGATGAGCCTAACAATGTCCAATTAGGCTGAAATTTAGATGGGTTGTCCGTTACACTCTAAGGTTCATAAGTAAATTCCACCATGGTTGGCCCATGGGCCAATCATAGAGAAAAAGGCCCATTAAGCTTGGCCCTAAGGGCTAGAACAATGTTATTGTGCTACGCACCAATTTTGTAACTATTGGTTCATGGGCTAGAGGACTCCAAATGGGGTTGGGTCAGTGGGCCTAGTTAGCCAACACACGTAGGTTGATCCCAGTAAGAGATAGGCCAAATTTACTTTATAAATGAGCCCAAGTGGATTTTATGAGTTGGGTCATTGGATGGGCTATTTCTGAAACTATCTTGACCCTAACATACTTAAAATTTACAAAGAAAATTGCAAACCTACCCAAATGGCCCCAAAATTGGTCACGATGATACTGAGACATAGGGTAAGATGTGAACCAAGTTTTAATGAAATCCAACATCGCTAACCTATTTTAAAGTGATTTACAACTGGAGTGAAAAACTAGGGTTTTCACCCAACATCTTTACACTGTCCAATCACACAATTAGTGAGGTATCATATAATTTTACAAGATGTTGTTAGTTTAAAATTAGTTGCTTAAAATATCACACAATCACAAATTATGCTCATAGTCATAAACACATAGGAAATACAAGGCGTACTTATGGGTTATGTTTATGATTACTTACTGGTTATATTAGGATTAAACTTTTACCAAGAACTCATAAAATTACCATAAAATTAGTTGCTTAAAATAACACACAATCACGAATTATGCTCATAGTCATAAACACACAGGAAATACAAGGCGTACTTATGGGTTATGTTTATGATTACTTACTAGTTATATTAAGATTAAACTTTTACCAAGAACTCATAAAAGTACCATGCAAAATATGGCAGAATGTTCATTAACAAATCCTATAAGGTTAGAGAGTAAAAATTGGAGAAAGGAGCGCTTATAACACTATCACGATCCAAGTTGCTACCTTTCCTCAGTTTTTACCACCATACATACAAATTCTAGGGCATGTCAGGTAAAATACCAAACACAAAAGTTGTAGATCTATAGGTTGTGAGTTCAACAAAATAAGAATCCTCCAAATATAACATCAGAATGGCACGATATGATTTTTATACTAAAATGGTGCATATCAATGACCTACATGCATTGTAAAAATCATATTTATTTATTTGGGCTGCCACTGTTTCTCATTGTTTGATGTGTATTACTTGTAGAAGAAAGAAGTGAAGACCAAGGAGAGGTCTTTTGAAGCATCCAACCTCAATGCCTACCACCCAAGGATGTTAGGAACATGGAGGGGGTTCCTTGGAGCTCCAAGGAGGAAGAAGAAGGCCAAGGTGAGTAGAAGAAACTAGTTGGAGGTGAGGAGGGAAGGAGAAATGGTGAAAATGTGAGGGAAGGGGTGAATTTTATAGAAAAATGGTAGTTGGTTTGGTAATGTCATAGGTATGGGTGTCAAACCTATAGAGGTATGGGTTAGCTTGGTGATGTCACATAGGTATGGGTGCCATACCCATAGAGGTATGGGTGCCTACCTATAGAGTTACGAGTACCATACCAACAGAGTTATGGGTTGGATAGATAAGGATGTATGGGTTAGGTTAGCTAAAAAAGTATGGGTTGGGTTATCTCAAAACCCAAAAACTTAGGGTTTTTACCCTAAAGTGATCGGGTCCACCTCATGAATTGCACTGCAGGTCCCAAAAGTGGTTAGGATGGTTTGAAAGGTTATCAAACACATGGCAAGCACACAAAAGACACACGAGGGACACAATACTAACATCTAATTATACATGATTAAATTGGACCAAAATTAAAAAATCGGGCGTTATGCATCCAAACAGGTGTACCGAATGCCGAACGAGGCTAAGGTCGGGCAACTCATACATACATAGATACCATACATAAATACGTGGCAAAATGGCCAACTAAGACCCTCAATCTGGGTCACGACCAAACCGAAATTAAAACCACTAGGTGAAAAACTTGGGTTTTACAGATGACCTTCAATTAGTAGTTAGGGCTAGATGAATAGTCAAGAAGCGTCCGAGTTTGGTAGACATATGGTTGAGAATTCAACAACTAAAATGCTAGTAGAAACTTTGGGATGGCATAGCGTAGAGTGAAGGACTTTAGCCAGACTTTAGTCAAGGGTTCGACAACCAAAGCAAAGTTTAAAAAGCCCTTGGTGTAAAGATTTAGAAGTTGAGAAAACTTTGGTTAGGATTTGGTCTCTAGTAAGACTTCAGTCAAACTTTGGTCAAGGGTTCTGAGTGTAATATTTATAAAATATTTTACTCTTTTTTCAAACCAATAAATATTTAATAATGATATTTTCTTGCAAAGGTATTAATTCCCATCAATTTTTTGGTCTATTTTTCTTTTATATTAAGTACCACATCTTAATTATATTAAAAAAATTCAAAGAATAATTCAATACATGATACATTGTTCAATGTGTTCATTCATTACATGACACATTGATAAATATATTCATTAAATGTAACTTTAATATAGCTTGATGGTATGTAAATTTATTCGTACTTTTAAGAGGTTAAATGTACATGTAATTAAGCAAAGTATGAAATGGACAACTTATGGCAATGCAGATAATAATATGGATGCAGTATTAATCGGTAAAATAAGTGGTCTAATTAATGTCTTGAAGGTAAGAGGTTCTGGGTAAGGGATTCTCAATTTATAGTTGTTTGGGAATTAAACGGTCATCATATTTGGGTTGCGAACAAGGGTAGTTTGCTTGTGGACAACTTATACAAAAGTGTTCGCCTAAGAAGTCTACAATTATAAACCGTGTATGAGAAATAGGGACATACTTGGTGTTATGAGAAAGTTGCACTTTTATATATATATATATATATATATATATATATATATATATATATATATATATATATATATATATAAGCATCTCTTCTCCTAATTCTCAAAACCTTATTAGAGCGCTTATTTTTTATCTTGTCCATCATCGATCACCCTTGGGGAGATTTTATTGAAAAAGATTGACAACAACAACGGCATAGTTGGCAATAAGATTTAGTATCGAATCATGTAACAAGGTTTGTAATGAATCTAGTTTAATTAATTTATCATGTCATTACATATCATATGAGTTATGAGTTGTTGCTTAGATTTAATGTTTGGTGTATTGATCTTTAATGATCAAAGAGATTATGAATTTAATATGCAATGGATTTAATTACATTAGATTTGATTTCACCAAATCAAATTTTTGGGAATTGAACATAAATTTTTGGAATATAATTTCATGATTTATTTAAACTCTTATAAGTCTTGATTTGGGTGTTATTTTGATGAAAAAGTAATATGCTTATGTTAGATATATGTTTTAATTTATCCATGATTAAAAAAATAAAGATCAAATTTATATGATTACTTTCGCTTGTTTGTCGGGAAAGAAGTTATCTCGTCACATGCAAAAGTCATAGCGCTAGTTTAAGTATGGTAAAAGGTTGTGGCATTCATACAAATAATTAATTTCTGAACTTGTTTAATTAAAAATGGAGGTAATCATTTAATTTAAGGTTAATTTGGTATTTTTGATAGTCTATTGAACTATGTTTGACGGTGTAAGAATATAATTTTTAGTTGATCATAATATCTAAATTAATATTTTAATAATCACTAATATACTTGACTAAGATTTAAATAGAGTTTTAATTATTTATTTTTTACATCAATACTTATTATATATTCCTAAAGGATGCTTATCAATGTGTTGCATATTAGATAGGTCATGTATGCATATATTATAGTTATAGTAGTTTTGAATATTTATATAAATATATTACTTACTATTCAGACCAACAGATCATCTGATGTTGAGCTATGAGCTAGGAGAGTGAGGTGGCAAAAGTAACAGGTCCCATAACAAAGATCCATGATTTTAATATATGTTGATATATTTTCATGTTCACTATGTTAGATTATCATGATTCATACTTACTAAATTAACGTAATGAAGAAATTAAGACTTAATTTAATAAATTCATGGCAAGATAAGTTCAGTAATTAGATCTTGTTTTCCTAAGGAGGTTAACTAAGATCCCAATAATCAAGTCCAGTTATCAAGTTCTATCTTCCTCTTGTGGTAGTCCAGGTAATTTTATCAAACCAGCTAGTAGACGTACAATCCGGTAACTTACAGCATACCCCTTAGTTAAAGTTCACTCGTATAAGGATACTATCAAGGACTGTGCATGTGATCACTTGTGTATTTCATGTTGAGAAACTCTCATGACACTCGTTCTCTCCGGAGTTGAGTGTTGACTTCAAACTTCATGTGAAGAAAACATAATTATAAGACTATGCTAAATCATGGGCTAAGTCTCCTAGACAAATCAGACTAAAACACCATACTAATTTTACCAGTGCTAAGGGTTAGCTATCTAAGTTACCAAAATTAGGTAGTTCATGAACTTAAGGCAATTGAATATAGTTCTCATGAGGATGACTAATTATATTCAATGAATAATAAGCAAACAAATAACATGTTCAATTAAGTTATATTCAAAGCAAGCAAGTAAAATATTCAGTTAAGTTATGTTTAGTTTCAGTTTCAGTTTTCATGCTTATGACCATGTTTTCATATTAGTGTAATTACCTAAAGCCATTTCATCTAAGAAGCGGATTAGAAATGTTACAATCGAGTCGAGTCACACGTCTGATATGGTTAATCTGAAAGACTCTCTCAAACGAGAAACAAAACAAAGCAACCTTCTTAGCATCTTGAGAAAGGAAGGCACTATTAAATGCACAGCCAACACTCAACAGGAAAGGGTGAATGGCTGTGTGCAACAACCTAATAAGAAACTACGTGCAATGACATGGCATGTGAACAATCAACACATAGTAAGAGCAAAAGTATAAACAGATAAAACACATGAATAAATACATCAAAATAACTACTAAAACTGAAGTATGAATTTCTTTTGATATCATATATGATCTATTGATACAAAAATTGGTGAGGGCATACATCACAATACACCAAATAAATACATATAAACACACATCAAAAGCAAACAAAAGCACATAAGGAGAATAATGACACACAGAGTACAAGTATGTATAGCAACTATTTGTCCTTACACCAAAGCTGACCTAACACACAGAAACACAAGACTTACATATATAATAAGAAAAGACGTCGGCAACAAGTGTCATTGGCCCAAAAAATAGCTAATAAAAACTGGCAACTATAATTTGACTTCCCCGAGGAAGGAAAAACTAATATATAACTTCATGGAAACACTCAAAGGGGTTCGATAAAACATCAATTTAACACATTCTGTGATCTAGAAATCAAATCGTGATAGAGTAGAGCGATAAGGCTGAGAAAAGTCATAATGGGCCCAATGCCTAAGCTCCAAGTGTTACAACATATCCAGGGCGAGCTTGAACTTTGAAACCTACATTAAAACCCACTCCTTAACAAAAGACGGGCAACTCTATATGATGCATGGCCGTGGTGTGTGATCACAACAACAACAACAATAATAATAATAATCAAATAACCAACAACACTAAATGAATCAACAAATAAACACTCAGCACACATATGGAGAGGTGGGCAAGCAATAAATAATCAGTACACAAATAATAAATACATAAATAAATTCATGAATATATAGATTAATAATAAATACATAAAATAAGTATAATGCTGATTCATGAATAAAAAATAATAATATAAATAATACTAAATAAACACGTGACTAAATGAGAGTAAATACTAGCACATACACGAATAAGTAATAAATAAATAAATAATTAATTAATTAATTAATAACAATTAATCGCAAATAATGATTTCATCATCAAATATATGAATATGTAATCAAACACAAATAAATAATAAGATAGGTGTGAGAAAATTAATAACTAAATAAATAAATAAATAATGACCATGAATAAAAATAATAGTAATAAGTAAATACAACATCATAAATAATAAATAATCAATAATCATACAAGCATGCATTACACACGACAAATATATAAATAACAAGAAATTTTTAAAAAAATGAATAAATAAATAAATAAAAATACTCGTAATATCAAAATATCCCAAATAATGTGAATATACATCTTAACTAAAGTAGAGAGTTTCGAATTATCGTAAATAGTTGAAAATGGACTAAAACAGCTGAAAAAGGCACGTTTAGTCAACTCAGTCCGTGTTAGCAGCTAGTAGGGCTGGGCTGACTCACTGGACACAGACATGACTGCATGGCTATTGGGCAAGTGAATAATGATTCGAACAAGCTGGATGCAGATACATGCAAATGGGCACATGCCTGTAACCAAAAATGCCAACGACGAGGAGCTATTTGACGGAGGAGATGATGGGGAAGGTGCCTAGGGTGGTGGCCAAATAAGTCCAACTGCTGGCTGGCCAAAAAATGGTTAACAAGTGAAGGCAATGCCACCAAAAAGGTGGAGTTGCCGATGACGAACGCAGCTATGATAGTGGTCGGGGCTGCTCTCAAAATGTTTGTCGTGAGAAGGGGAGTCGATCTAAGTGATCCAAATAGAGGTAGCTCGTCAGCGCCGGAAAATGGTTCGAAAGGCGATGGTGACATAGAAAATTAGCTAATAATACTCATGTTTCAGCAGCCATCAGAGTAGCGTCGGTGCCGGAGCTGGACCTAAGCGGATAGCTAGCCACGAGGTAGGCACGATGGTGTTGGTTCGATGGCCGGAGGGTGACCGGAGTCTTGCCAGCGGCAAGCAAAAGTGGCGGTCGAGCTAGGGTCAAAATCCTTCAAAATTGTGGGAGAAATCCCAAGAAAATGGGAGGGGAGCTGGGACCAACAGGGACAACCTAGATCTTGCCATGTGGTGCTATCTGGTCAACCAATTGACTACAGGCCTTGTGGAGTCCACCTGGAGTATATACAATATATATATATATATATATATATATATTTGGGTCAGAAAGTTGAGATTGACACTGACAAAAGTCGAAACTGACTCGAAGCCTAACTAAGACTCTGTAAACAAAAATCAAGGTGAAGAAGCCAAATGGGCCCAAAACCCTAAACTCAATTGGTGAAGAACTGAGAGTTAAATCAAACTGGGCCCACATGGTCAATTTGATAGTTTGAAATCCCTAAGATGCATGCAAAAGAGATACCCTGAGAAAGCCCAAACAAATACTAAATGCTGCAGTAGTCTAGATCTACCCCTAAAACCCCTGAACTAACACAAGTAAGAACCTGTATATTTTGAGTATACGCTAATAACTCATGCTCTAATGTAGCATAATTGAAGCTATCATCTGTATATCAATCATACCCAACCTCCATACATGCTCATACGGTCATCTATGCCTCATACTCCTTGTCCAAAAGCTGAATTGACTCAAGACTTACTCGAACCAGACAAGGCAAAAGTAAGTAAAACCCTAACCCGAAGCTAATGTTTTAGAATTAGTGTTTTTTAGCATCTCAATACTAATATGGGTTGTATTGAGTAGGACATTTTGGCTCTCACCTCTGCGGGTGCAGGTTAGCAGGTTTGATGGTGATAGATTTGGAATGGAGATTATACTCAACCAAGAAGTTGATGCTTTCCCTTTTATGTTTTCATTTAATAAACTAGAAATATTGGTGAGTATATGACTCAAGTCAGTTGTACAACTGTAGTTATGATTTTGATTTATGTGTTTATATTATTAGAAATTACTTTAATGGTCAGACAATTTTTACTTTGTTTTCCACTTTACTTTTATTGTTAATCGTTTATATGTTACGTTTACACATACCACGTAACAACTTTGGTCACGATTAAATCCCTAAATAAGCAAGTTGGGGTACCCAAGTATTTGATCAATCACTCAGTAGTCAATTGTTATAGAAAATTTGTCAAAACTAGCCATTAGAAAAATCCAAAGGGGGAGGTTCAAATACCAATGGCTAATATTTTGAGAGAGTCTATTGAACCCTATAGGGCCTTGAAGAGTGTATTTGGAGTACCTCTTACTATCATTGTGAACCTTAGACTCTCTTAAATTAAAATTCTAAAGAACAAATTTGTGTTAGGAGTGGTTTTACCTATTAGCTTGTATTCCCTAAGTGATTTGATTATGCACCCGGAGAGTTCTTTGTATGTGAGGTTGTTCAAGGGTGTTTGAGCAGCTTGTAATCTCCCTTGGTGTGGGCAGAGTGTGAGGCATCATACTTGGAGAATGAGGTGTTTGGCTTGGATACTCCTTTGGCTCAAGGTGTGATTGTGTGACAAGATGCACCCTTCTAGGTGGTGAAACTCCAAAGGTGTTTTGAGCTAGTTGGCTAAGGGTTCCCGGTGTTTGCGTTGAAGAAAAAAAGTTTGTAAAAGGTCCTAAGGTGTTTGGAGTGCAAGCTTATGTGGTGCTTGTAAAGTTTTTGTCAATGAGGACTTAGCTTGTTGCTTGTAAAGTATAGAAATGATTTGTCATAGTGAAACTATGAAAGCCTACTTAAATAAAGAACTTTGTGGGATAGAAGAGAGGAGTACTAGTTGAGAATGTCTTTAAAAATTGTTTGTGTCTTCCCTCTTCTTTTTTTTTTTGAATGTTAGTTCTTATTTGAATTCAAACGCTTTGGTATGCTTTACTTAAGTTTCTTGGAGTTTGACTTGATCACTTTAGAGAATGAAGCACATCAAACTCAAAACTACTTAGTGACTTGCATAATTTGATATATTTGCCGAAGTAAGTGACTTTGTGACATTGGATCATGTGTTGTCTAACACACCACTTATTGGGGTTATTTATATTTGTTATTACTTTCTCATATTGTTTCTAGTTCTTATTTGATAAATCTTATTGTGTTTAAATTATTTCTACTTAGTTGTCCACTTGCGGTCTTAAAAGGGGTGTAAGTGTCGTGGGATCTTACTCTTTTATTGAGTGTGTAGTTTGCTCTCTTCCACATGAACCCCTTCAAAAATAGCAAGATCTAGCCATTAGAAGTTTAATAAAAAGAAGTTTGTTTGCTAGTAAAATGTATTTATATTGATTTAACTTGTACACGATTTTAAATTTTGAACAAATAATTAGCTTGTAATGATGGTAGCTCGATAATTGATAAACTATGAACAAAAGTGTTTGAATTGGTTTAACTCATGATAATTCGTGCTCAAGCATTTGAGCTCGACAAAATATTAGTTTGGCAAATCTTCTAATTAAAATACAAAGTTAATAATTCACAATCTAAAAGTAAATTTACATAATTAGAATGAATTATCACATATATACGGTTAGCTTCGGATCGGATATGGATCAAATATATGGTCATATGTGTTTAAGATCAAAACCTGCATTTATGAACCCAAATTTGATTATAATCCATGTATTATGTTTGTTTCATTTACTATACAGGTGTCCAATCTGAGTCTCCCAAACTTATATCTGATTCGATCTAATATAAAACTGCAAAAAATAACTTTTTAATATAAAGATATAGTTTTATAAAATATTTATATTTATGTTAGATACAGATTATCCCAAACTTGTATCTAATTTGAAATTTTTTTAATATACAGTATATTCGAATAGTCCGAAGTTGTATCCAATCCGAATTATTTTAGTTCGAATATAAATAGATAAGATATAAATCAGACATTGAATATCCGTACTCATCCCTACTCATGTCTTCTCCAACTGCAAGCAGGTTGAGGTCCCTTCTATTGTTGTCTAAGTGTGTATAATTATGGTAGAAATATATCAGTTATAAGATCATAGAGGTAATTTTGGCTATAAGACTCAATGACCAACTAAATATGTATAAGTAATATTATAAATTATTTATCACTAAAATTTTAAAACTGTCATTAATAATATTTAATATGGGATAATTTGTTTACACTTGTTTAAGTCTAGGCTATAATGCCTAATAGGAGATTACCACTCTTTTTAAAAAATACCACTCATTTGGTAAATGGTTTGTTATCTTTTTTGGCATTAAATTATTAATGAAGTCGAGTAACCAATTTAGCTTTGTTATTACTTAAAGTTAAAAGCCTTGATAATACATTAAATATCAAAGATATGCTTAGTATCTCTATCTTGTTAAATATCAAGGTTTAAGTTAAGCATCGTCTGCTTGGACAACTATTGCAAGAAGAAAGTGGGCATTCATTTCTTCGTCTTCTGGGTACGGTTTTGAATTCTGTAATTGAAACAACCATACGCAAGTTAGGCTCGCCTTGCTACCAGCTCGATTGAGCTCGAATTTGTGTAACGTTCAGCTCGATTTCATTCAAATTAAAGTTCGACTCGAATCAAGCGAGCACGAGCACAAGTATACCTCCATTCGATTCGACTCAACTCGAAACTCAATATTTATATTTAATACAATACTTTATATAATTTTTATATAGTTATTTACATAAAATATAAAAATAATAAATCTAATTAGATTATAATTATAGTTTTATATGATAATATAATAATTTTATTCCCAATCAAACTATTGGTGTATTATTGAATTAAAATTAAACTATAATAAATTTTAATTATATATCTATATATGAAATACTCGAGCTAGCTTGCGTTCAATTAAAACTCAGCATGACTCAAACCATTTTGAGCGTAACTCTAACTCAAAATAAATGAGTTGAGATTGAGTATGGTTAAACTCAACTCAATTCGTTCAATTAGCACCTCTATCCCCTACACATAAGGTATAACACTAATTAGTTTTATAGATGTCTTCTGCAATTTTAAATACAATAATAACCATTACTATATTGAATTATACCAATACTGATATATTTTATTAAACCCGGTTGAATCAAGTTCAAATAAATTTTAAATTAAAATGAAATATTATATTAAACATTAAAAATATTTTATGTGATTATGTTACAATCCTATGTTATAGGCCATGAGGTTGTAATGTTTTCAATATTAGTCGCACATTGGGATTGAAATTAGTTGGTAAGTGTTATATGAGATAGGTTGTAAGCTTCTTAAAATGGCCAGTCATTTTAAGATATATTCAGGGCCCACAACATTTACTACTATAACATGTCCATGTATCTACTTGTTGCCTCCAAGAGGTAGCTATTTAAGAAAGGGCTCGATAAATAAAAAAATCCATAGGACTATAGTGAAAGGTTCTTAGAATCAGAGATGCTTAGAGTGGGCATGGGGGATGAAATGTTAAAATGCTATGGTATGAGATACGAGCTTGTAACGTTTCTGGTTATAGTACTAAATTGAGATTGAGATTGGTTTGTACATGTTATATGAGGTGGGTTGTAAATATCTTAAAATAAGATGTACCAAAGGCCCTTAACAGATTAATATTTAATTAAATACTAATTAAAATACTCTTTCAGCTAAAAAACTGAGTTCAAGAAAAAAATCATGTTAAAAATGGTATACAAACTAAAATGGTATGTAAGCCAAAACTGTACTGTATTTGAAGAGGAAATACAAGCTAGGACTAATAGATACCATATGATATTTAAAAGTACACAGTTTTTCAATAGTCATTCTAAGTATATGAATTTCTTTAACACACGTTTAGTGCCAGCCTTCTTAGTATACTAATAACAACATTTGGAAGAACATTTTTTTAATGCTCGTATAGCATTATTCTTAGTTTTTTGTTTTTCGTTTTAATAAAAAAAGTTGATTGACATACAACAAAAAGATCATTCTGATTTCTGAATACTAATTAGACGTCAATAAATAGACCTTTGTGAATTTCATTTATTTTCTCAAAAATAAAATAAAAAATTCGACTTCTGGCAAATATTCGACGTCAAACAAATCAATTTATGTCCAAAAAGCAAAAGGAAAATTACATGTTTAAAAGAAATATGCATCTTAAACTGGAGCTCCGGAACTGTATTTTTCTCTGTATTCAATTTTCCAAAATTATAAAAGAATAGCAATATGCCGGAATGCCAACATCATTAATGAAATTGGAGCTCAGACATGAAATGCCATCACCTAAGATCTGTTTTCTTTGGGCCTGTCTCTTGTCTTGTTCTTGGCTACATTGGGGAAGGCAAGTAAGATATTGTCTGCCCTCAAATCTTGCCTGGTTAGGATGCCCACCACCGGAGACATCTGCAATATCAATCCTCATTCTATCATATCAATCTCGAACCATACTCTAAGTTGCTACTTCAACTAATCGATCCAAACACATTCAAATGTATGCCAAAACAATGGAGGAATGATGACACGAGTTTGATTTTGACGCATGAAACTTACCCAAGTGGTTTGATACTTGGGAACAATAAGCAATCATCAAGTTATAGAAGTAACAATATTTCATCCACCATACTGATGAGAATCATCGTTTTCTTTTCCAAATTCCAAAACTATATGGTTCAAACTTCTATGATAAGTTGCTACCTCATGTCAACTATTTCAATCTAAACACATTGAAATGTATGCCAAAACAATGAAGGAATGAATCACAGGTTTGATGAATGTAACCTGATATTTGGGAGCAAGAGTGCTAATCTGCTGGATAGCCTTACAAAATAGCAAATATGGAAAGCCAAGCATGTTAACTACATCAAAATTCGATGAGAACCCAAGATTCTGTTTCGCGAATTTCAGAAGTTAATAGCTCAATCTTTAGATTGCTACTTCAACAATTTAATTTAAATGAACTGAAAACCCAAATCAATGAAGAAGAGATAAATCAAGTATGATATTTATGACTATAATAAACTTACTCCTGCGAGTCTGTGAATTGATACTCAACAATAAGCAATCATCAAAATTATAGAAGTGAATCTATCATCATCCTACCAATGAGAACCTATGTTTATGTTTTGCGAATTTTAGAACTATATGTTCTATCTATAAGTTGCTACTTTCAACTGCTCAATCTAAACACATTGAAATGTATGCCAAAACAATGAAGGAGAAGACAAAGTTTGATAATGGTAGATGTAACTAACCCCAGTGACTTGATACTTGGGAACAATAAGCAAATGCCGGAGGCCAACCTGCCGGAAAAGAACAGCAGCCTTTGCCACAGACATGGTCTCCACAACTGTGTAAGGAGTGGTGTTGGTGAAAGGATGCAAATCAACATACATCTCCATCTCCTCATCACTCACCTCCGCTTCCTCAATGCTCCTCCCCCTCTCGGCCAGATCAACCGAGGTGAAGCTCTCACTCACCTCCCACTCCTCCCTCCTCCTCCTCTCGGCCATGAACCACTTCTTCCTCAACACCACAATCAGATGCGACCTCAACACCAATCCGTGCAGCTCCCTAGCACCCTGATGCTGGCCGGGCAGTGGGTGCACCCCTTCATCCACCACAGGGAAACCGTTATGTGTTGTGTTGCGCAGCACCTCTACAATCCGACCGACCTTTTCAACACCGTGCAATGTGACCAACACTGGCTTGGCAGCCGCGAGGTCGCCCACAGTGAGGTTCCTCATCCATGGCTCGGCGTATGCTTCCAAGAACGGCAGGCCTTTGAGATGGAGGATGATCTCGTATATGCTCGGGTTGAAGACGTCTCCCACTGTCTTAGCTATGAGCAGAACAATCATGGTGATGGGTAGGAGGAGGAGGTTGTTGGTGAGCTCGAGGAAGATGACACAGAGTGAGACGGTCATGCGCATGGAGCCGGCCATTAGAGCAGCAGCTCCCAGCACCGCGAAGAGGCCCTGATCAATGTGGGAGTAGGATTCCATGAAGATGCCGAGGAGGCGCCCATAGGCAGCTCCCATGAGGATGATAGGCAGGAAGAGACCCGAAGGTACGGCAATGCCGAAGGTGATAAGGCCGAGAACGCAGTAGAGGGTGAAGTGTATGACAAGGGACATGAGTCTGAACTCGGTGGGGGTGGAGGTTGAGAAGATGTTGCGGACTGCGTCGTCGTTGGTGGAGTGGAGGAGGCTTGCTAAGTCGTTGTAGTAGCCATCTGGGCAGTTGAACTGCTTGAAGTTGCCGGTGCGCCCGGTGGTCGGGCAGGTGGACTCCGGCAGGGATGGGTCGCAGGGAGAGCATGGAGCCAGGAATGGGAGGCAATAGAGGCATATGGAGGTGAAGAGGGATACTGATAGAGCTAGCAGGAACTTGTGCAATCTTCCCTTCCTGTGTACATCAAATGGTTTAATCAGACTTTGAAAATTTAGAAGCTCAATAACCATATTATTGCTATATGAAACAGTTTTTAGCGCTTGTAATTCATTTGGCTTGAAGAAATTTGAGATGATCCAATCGGATAATTGTGACATTTTTCTTACCACAGTTGCTTGTGAATGGTCAAATAAGCTGTCGGAAAAAGAGTACAACACTTGTAAATTCATTTGGTTTGAAGTGATTTGGAGATGACCCATTCGAGGATTATGCGACATTTTTCTTAACAGAGTTGCTTGTGAATGGTAAATATGCAACAGAAAATGACTTTTAACACTTGTAGTCCATTTGGTTTGAAGTGACTTCGAGATGACTTCTTAGAGAATTATTGTTATGTGACATTTTTCTCCTTATCACAGTTGCTTGTGAATGATCAAATATGCTAATGGAATACAGTTCAAAACTTGTAATTCATTTTTATTGAAGTGATTTGGAGATGCCCATTAAACAATTATGTGGCATTTTTCTTCCCATCACAGTTACTTGTCAAGGATCATATATTTTAGAGTTCTTGTTGTAAGCACAATGTTGTTCACAAACAAAGAATGGATGAATGGAAGCAGGGCTTACTCGTTGATGAGATTGTAGAGTCTGAGAACCTTGTGGAGAACATAGTTGTAGAAAGCGCCCAGGACGCCTCCAATCACACCAATCAAGATCACAGAGAGAATATCCAAGGCATGGTAGCTAACAGTGACGCCACTGACATCAAACAAGATGAGGCCACCTTCCCCAAACAGCCCACACTTCCCCGAGCTGCAAAACTGCATGAAAGCTCTGAGCACTACCACCACGACCGCGGTGCTAAAGAAGGTCCGCCACAGAAGAGCGCTCCTCCACCACGACGCCACCTCTTCCAGAGCAAAGAGCACACCTCCCACCGGCGACCGGAATGCAGCACACACCCCGGAAGCAGCGCCGCAGGTGATGAGATCCCTGCGGTCTCTATCGTTGTTGAAGTAGCGCAGCCACCTCCACTTGAGCCGATAGTTGTCTGGGCCGCCTTGGCCTAACAAGGATGCGATGCAGGCCCCGATGTGCACCAATGGACCTTCCTTGCCCAGATCTAGTCCTGCAGATACAGCTGCCATGCTTCCTACAATCTGCGCAGTAGTTACAAGAATCTCACAGTTCATCGTAACCACTCAAATCTTAGATTTGATAGATTGAAACAACTCAAAATTTCCACATGAAATTGAGAATTAGATACAGAATTTAGATATGAAAGTAGCCAGAGCGTCATAATTGAGCAACCACAAGAATGCTTATGAAACTTCTAAGCATAGCTCGAACCTTGACGATTAAGGTGGAAGCTCCAAACATGTTGGGTGTGTCAACACCGTTAAGATAGGCTTTGATTTCAGGTATGCCAGGCCCGGCAGCAGTAGGAGCAAACATAACGCAGAGGAAAGCGGCCACCATTGACAAAATTAGATTCACTCCAGTGAAGTAAGCAAATCCAGTCAAGTACCTGCATAGAAAAACCCAGAACAGGAACAACCACCCCAATCTCAGGATTCGGAAACCCAAAACAATGTGTATGAAAAGTTGGGTCATCTCGGGGTATAAGAACTCAACTTTCTTTTCTTACTAGCTCTGCAACAACTAGGAGTTTGAACCCGGCAACGTTTTCAATGGCGAGGTTGATGAGGGAGGCGATAAGCCCAGTGAGCAAACCCACCAGGAAAGCCAGAGTCCATTTAAGAAACACGTACTGCAACACTTGAACCTTGGATCTGCTCCTCCAATCATGCTTGAACAGATCGTTCTCGTTGATTCTGCGACAAACAAATCATTCGTTACAATTCAGATCACAGCTATTATTACAAGTACAAAATCAGGCAAGGTCATTACTCGTAATCAAGGCTCTCTATATGAGAGACTTTGGCCCCGATCATGGCCATGGGATTGGAGGACAGAGTGGGGCTCCTCTTGAGCAGAGGTTGGTGAAGAGAAGAGTGATTGCTTTCTGGGTCTCCTCCATCTCCTTCCACTGTTTGAGTTGGTTGCTCTGCTTCCATGTATAAAGGGTTCGATAGCAAGACAAGGGAGGAAGAAGAAGAAGAAGAAGAAGATCAAAAACCCAGAACTGATCTGCCTCAGAACACCACCCAGATGATCTTCTTATCCAACTTCAACTTCCTCCACAACACTATGAGGAGGCTTAGAGCACAATTATAAGGGGTTGGAGAAGAGGCGAGAACCTGACTTCCTACATAAAAATTGCAAGAAATTGAACAGTTGCATATTCAAAAAGGCAAGTAGGATTTAGAGGACCAAAACAGCCATCAACCTATGTTGGAATGGGGTGATGTTGAGGTTGGCTCATCGGCCATATAATTTAGAACAGGTGTGGAAGGGGGGCTCGTGGGGACGGCCAATCGGCCCAGAGGATAATAATTAAATGCTTTTGTCATGTGCTGGCGCAGTATGTTCTTCAAAATTGGTGACGGTGTCGGACGAAACAAGACTCTGCTTTTCTATCATGAGATCAATCATGGTAAGCTTTGCTCTGGGTCGTTAATAGTTATAACTTAAAAAACCAGCAAGGACCCGTGCATTGCGAGGGATAAACAAGAGACCAATTTGGGCTTAAACCAGGGAATATTACTCTATTTACGATCTAGTCATATTTTTCCATTTAAATTCCTAATTATAATTTTTTTAGTTAGCATTTGGGTGTGGTATGTATTTGGATCGAATCACACCAACCTATTTTCTTTTTTAAAAAAAGCTGCACCAACAACTTGCAAGGCAACCCTGGGTGGACAAGAGCCGCTGGAGTAAGTCATTTTGAATAAGGACATTGAGAGAGAATACAGCCATCTTTCACTATTTCTTTGAGTAATTTTCACGCTAATGATTGGATCTTGCCGCTGTATATTGGGGCCGCCAGTGGGGATATTTTTTTAAAAAAGATTAATTTGGGTTGGGTGGGTTATTTTACTTATCCCAAACTAATTTTGCACTCAAACCAAATACAAGCAAAGGTAATTAGGTTATTAAATAAAAAGACTATTCAATTGTAAATTTATTTTCAATTTTAAAAATTTATATTTAGTTGTTTTCTTTCATCCCTGTATAGTAACTAGGTGTGAGTGTGTGAGGGTGTAGGTGTGGGTTCATATCTGCATAATTTATTTTAAAGAAACTCTTGAACATCTAATTTAAATGTAATATTATTTTGTTCAACATTCTAAATTGTAAATATAGTTATTATGAAAATATTGGTAAACCAATACTATATGACAAAAAGGTTGCAATTTAAATTTTGATTACGATTCAAATATGTTCACAACCAGAAAATGAATAAGAGCAGGGTATTTAATTTATAATTGAATATGAATAAAATAAAATTAGCAATATTATTTAAAGTGATCTTAATCCAACAAGATTTTCTTTCTGTTTGTGCACTTTCACATAACCAAGAAAAAGACTGAGATAACGTTTATATTCTTTGTTTTACCATACCTGTTGGCATAGAGTTAGCATCGGATCAATCAATAATTAATGACTATTTTTTATTAACCCACTCTAATTGAGCTTCCCTTGAGCCCACCAATAACAGGGGCAAGTTTCTTATTTTACATGAAGGCGGATAGAAAGAGGCAAGATAATTAGGAGGAATTACTTCCTCTCATTCCTCTGACTTGAAGGCTTCACATGGGGTTCATTTGAAGGGGGTTTATAAAAAAATTTTCCATAATTAATATATAATCGATCGAACACTACAAACAACAAACAAATTTATTTGGAAGTTAAATATGAATATAAAAATGTTTGTTTATGTTATATCCCAACTAAAATTCTTCAATTAAACAATGTTACCAAAAGTTATGGTCTATCAAGCATGAATGTTCAGTTGCCCATGCCCAACCCACTTTTTCCTCAAAGAGTTGAAGTCAGCTCAATCACATTCACGCGTTGATCATTTTTGCTTTTTTAAAATGTTTTTTTCTTGAAAAAATATTGATAATTATTCAACTCATTAAAATGACACACAATCTTGGATTGAGGTTAGTTGAAGAAAATTTAAGTATGGAACTCGCGTGGAGGCTATCTGGCATTCACTATATGTCATGTTTATGGCCACGCTTCCATTTGGGGAAATGAACAAAAATTTGGGCATTTAATAAAGATTGTTCGTGTGTAGTTAATCATTTTATAATATAATAAAAACTTCACCAAGAATGCAGTCAATCAAATTATTTAGATATCATTGGGCGGGAGTTGAGTTGTATTTTTTTGGGCAGCTGAGTTTTTACTTTGAGCGTAGAAATTACCGACCCTCTCGAATATACAACATAGTCTTGATTGGGTAATGAGTGAAACATACTCAGAAACCCATGTTCATAAAGGCATTTTGAAAGGTTTTACCATCACCTGAGGCTGGCATGAAGTTTTCTAATATTATACCACATCATGATAATTCTTACATTAATTTTATCCATTACATCAGCACTTCCCCATTGTTATTCAAATCAACGGCTCGAAAATAATAGACAACAAAATGACATAGATATGTAACATACGCTGACTTGATTATCCGATATCCGTTAGTCTGATCGGCATACGACTCCTATTATTATAGATCGGATCTAATTTGAATTCTAACATTAGTTCGAACTATTCATGTATTATATGTTAAAAAATATTTGAATTGGAAAGTAGTGTACATGGTGAACCTGTTTATATTTGATCTGATTAGGTGGTTCTTTTGAAAATATATTTATAAACACCTGACATCAATGCTATTCTATTTTTTTATTTTTTTATTTTATCGAGAGTTCCCATTATTTTAAGAGATGGGATATTTTCTTAATAGGATCAGATAGGATATAAATCGGCTTTTGGCAGTATAAAAGTAAAAGTAACTTAATGAATTTAACATTCAAATGATTGGATATAACTCAAGTAGGCCAATTTGAATCCAATATAGGTGCATTAGTCAGATCTAAGCTATATCCAATCCGAACTTAAAGTACTTGTGTGAAAAATTAGTTATAATCTCAAGTTTAAAGGTTTGATTGTAAACTCCAATCACACGATAGTTATGATCCATATGAAAGAAAGTTGAGAAATTGTCCCAAATAAATAAGGGCTTGTATGTCATCCACGATAGAAAGGCAGTGGAGAAATTTCAAAAATGGATAAATTTCTAACATGAATGAGTGCTTATGTATCATCGAAGTCTCATAACCAACTGTAAGATCTTACCTCATATTTAAAACTTTAATTGCCATAAAATTGCTAGGAAAGAGGACACTAACAATAGAGCTTAAAATGAGATCCTTTTTGGCAAATAAGATGGGATAGGAAGAGATATTGGGTTTATCTCATATCGGTCGTGGATGATGTTAGTGAGTTGTATATAGGTTAATGGAAAGCCTTATTCATTGAGTTAACTTTTGAGATTAAAAAAGGCTCATGACACCTATTGTAAGTCACTTTTGGGGGCCCATAGGGCCTAACAGTGGTATCAGAATTTTGGGGGCCCATAAAGCCTAACAACGGTATCAGAGCCAGCCTAACAGTGGTATCAGAGTCGGGTTACGGTGAGTTCATCGATGAGTATCAGAGCCATGCGATGAGTATCAGAGCCATGCGATGAGTATCAGAGCCATGGATGAGTATCAGAGCCATGTTATGAATTATGAGGTTATGGTGAGTTCATCCAGATGAGTATTATGAATTGTGAGTTCATCCGATGATGATGGTTTCCAGGTTATGAATTGATGAATTGTGAGTTCATCCGATGAGGTTGCGGTGAGTTCATCCGATGAGTATCAGGTTATGAATTGTGAGTTCATCCGATGACGATGGTTTCCAGGTTATGAATTGATGAATTGTGAGTTCATCCGATGAGTTTATGAATTATGAGGTTATGGTGAGTTCATCCGATGAGTATCAGAACCAGGTTATGAATTGTGAGTTCATCTGATGATGATGGTTTCCAGGTTATGAATTGATGAATTGTGAGTTCATCCGATAATGGTGATTTTAGAGACAAGACATGGGCGATGATGGTTTCCAGGTTATGAATTGATGAATTGTGAGTTCATCCGATAATGGTGGTTTTAGTGACACGGGGGCCCATAGGGCCTAACAGTGGTATCAGAACCAGGTTATGAATTGTGAGTAGGCCCATAGGGCCTAATAGTGGTATCAACCGATGATGATGGAAAAGGTTATGGCCTGTGAGTGGGCCCATAGGGCCTAACAGCGGTATCATCCGATCATAATGGTTTCTAGGTTATGAATTGATGAATTGTGAGTCCTTCCAATGATGATGGTTTTAGAGAGATGCGGGGACCCATAGGGCCTAACAGTGGTATTAGAGCTGTCATCCGATGATAATGGTTTCCAGGTTATGAATTTATGAATTGTGAGTTCATCCGATGATGATGGTTTTAGAGAGGCGGGGACCCATAGGTTCTAACAGTGGTATCAGAACCGGCCTAGCAGTGGTATCAGGCCAAGGTTGTGAGTTCAGCCGGTTCCTTCAGATGATGGTTTCCTAGTTATGAATTTGCGAGTTCATCCAATGATGATGGTTTTCAGAAACGCCTGATATGCAAAAGTGGAGTTGCTGGGTTTATCTCACATTGGTCGTGAATGATATTGAGTGAGTTATATATATGTTAATGAGAAGGCAGCATGCCATTCGAGAACGGGAAAGTCATATAAGAGGCAACGAGGCAAGAGTTTGATTTAGATGCATGATCACATCAACCTCTAGCCGTGGTCCATACTACACTACCAGATGTCGCTCATCAATTTAGTTAACCATTGTGTGACGTTTTGTCACGTCTAGGAAGGTTCCAACCTTTTTGAGTCTGGTGGTTACCCTTACCGCCCTTCTTTTTTTCCTTTTTTATTATCAACTAACAAGTTTTTCGGAATCGGCTCGAATCGGGTTCGCGGACCGATTCGAGCCTAGCCGATTCACGTTGTTTTTTAAATCGGATCGTTGCCGATCTGATTTAAATTGACCAATTCCGAGTGGAATTGGCTGATTTATGCATCTGTGCTTAAAACAACCCAAACAAACACCCCAGTCGGGCCTGATAAGGGGGTTAAGTCCTATCCCCATTCCACTTAGTTTTCCTATCTAACCAAATCAAGGCGGGTTAATCTCATGCCTTCAAAAATAAATTCTCAACGCAATGAATCTGAGCACATTAATGTCCTCATTCATTTAAATATTTTTTAGGAGATTTCCTCTAAGATACCCATAAAATATTTTCCTAACCTCATCTCTCATTAGTTTTGCATTTGGATTTTCTGAAGCTGGGTAGAGATATTTTTTTATTTTTTGTTTTGAGAATGTTGTGATTAAAGGGTTATATATAAAGTTATGTATGATTCAAAGGTGTCTTATTTGTATTTCATAAATTATGAGGTGTCTTGTTTGTAATTTATCATTAGAGTAGATTTTCCAGAAAAAGAATAATCTACTAAAAGGTCTAATATTTACCTGTAAGCATAGTTTTAAAAATCGGAATCGGAATCGATTTTTCGCAGGAGTCACTGAATCAAATCGAATCGGTCTAAATCAATCAAGAATCGGCTTAGTTGAATCGGTCTAAATCAATCCTACATAAAAATTTTAACTTAGTCAAAATCAGTGGGTTATTAGTTATAGAACATGTCATTTTAATATTATGATATGTATTATCTTTTATGGTATTTTTTCATATCTGTTTGGATTTTTTTTAATTATTTAGAGTTAGTTATTATTTTTTACTCGAGTCAGATTTGAGTCAAGTTTTAATTACGAGAATGCCACGACTATTTTTTTATTTATTTCCCTTGTTCTCTCCCACACTCGTCGCCCTCCTTCCCCCGTCGTGTTGTCGCCGCTATCGTGCCCTCGCCAGCCCTGCCTTGTCCCCACCCCGCCGCCGCCGCTCTGCCCCGCCTACCCCATTCTGCCCCCCATGCCCCTCGCCCCTCCTTGCGCCCCACGCCCCGCCCCACACTGCCACCCCCTTTACATGCCTTTGTGATGATTTAATATGATGATTAGATGATTTATTTGATTTAAAGCAACTTTTATGTATGATTTATACAATTTTAGTTGTAAATTCTTTAAAATTTATGTTTTAATGGTAGATTTGTAAAAAATGATTAATTTGATGAAAATCTATATTAGGTATGTTTAGAATTATCTTATGAACTTGTTTGTTTAAAAAAGAATTAAACTTAATTGATAAATACATGAAAAAGATCCGACATTCGTGAAAAATTTGAAAGTGTAAAAACTGCCAGGAAACTAGGTGCTCGAGCGCTCTATTCTTGGTTAAGAGATGTGCGTAAAAATTGACAGAGCACCTGAGCACTAGGAAACTGGGTGCTCAAGCGTTGGGCATTCGCTTAGCAAATGTAAATCTTAATTCTTGACAATTTGCAGAGTGCCTGAACACCCTGAAACAGGGTGCCTGAGCGTTCTTTGTTCTGTGATTGAAATTCAAACTATTTTAAATGTTTGTTAACCAAGTAAGTATTGGTATTTAATATTCTAATTATAATGGTTTGATGATGCTAGTGGGTTGATATGTTATATATTCTCTGATTGAGGACATATACTCAAAGTTGATGTGTGTGTGTGTGTGTGTGTGTATTGTTGTTGAGAGTTAAATATGTATGCATCTCATGTCATTGCATTACATGTAATTAATCTAATATTCTTATTAATATATAATTTGGGGTTTTAAAAGATTGCTCTACAAACTAGGTCGAGAGAATACTTGAGATATTCAAGGTACATATAACTTGTATGATTTTTAATTAAAACAAAAATCGTTGATTAATCGGGATAAAGGTGAAGTCCAACATTGGCGTTAGAGAATCCGCGTTGGGCTTCATCTACTTGATCAAGATATGCCAGGGGTGTAAGGCTCATTTCAAAAATAGGTTTAGAGAATTGTAAAATTGACTTAGCCCAGTACACACTTGAACACCGAAGTTGGGTGGAGAATATGTATATAGTCTCCCAATATTGAAAATGATAGTGTTTATAATCATAGTTGATAAATTTCTTCGGTAGAGTGGTTGGTCTATTTAACAGGAGTTGGACGTAAACTTATATTCGTGATAGCAGCGCGGACTCTTCGATTGGACAATCACTTAAATAATATTAGTTATTTTTGCGTTGGACTTTTAGTATATCATTACTTATTTATATATTATTAGTAGTGGAACCTGATACGAGTACCACTTATGCCTCCACTCCCTAGTTGTCCCTCCTCTCCTTGGCCATGGATATAGGGGGCGAGTGTAATTTGGTGAAAACCAAAAATTGAACCAAACTAAATCTGAATTAGTAATTTAGTTCGATTCTAAAATAGTTCGGTTAAATTTTCAGAGGGATTGTAAAGAAACCGATGCGTGTATTGATAATGAATCGAAACTGAACCAAACCTCATTACCCAAAATAGTGAAATTAATTGACTTTTTTTATAAAAATATTCTAAATCTATATTTTATGTTAATTATCATGAAGTTATAATATTTGTATGATTAAATTTATTATTTAATATGATATATATATATATATATATTTACTTATTAAATATTTGCATTCAATAACATAATGATATAATTTTAATATATAATTAAACAATTTATTTTATAATGCATCATGTAATTTGATTATTCAATTATCGAAACGAATTAACTGAAATATTTCGGTCTGGTTCAATCCTATTTTAAGGGTAATCTAGTTTGGGTTCGATTGCAAAACCCAGCCATAGAAAGACAATTCACTTAATATGACTTAATTCGATATTGAACCAACAAAATGATTACACTTACCACCACCTAACCATAATTGCAAAAAGGGAATCAGACATTGAATCAGATTAGAAGGGAGTCATTGAATCAGACAGTTTCATCAAAAATCAGATAAGAATCTGTTTACTTAAATCGGTCAAAATCGGTGGGTTATTAGTTATAGAATATATTATTTTATAATATATTTTAATATTTTATGGATTTTTTAATTATTTTTAATTAGTTATTATTTTTTACTCGAGTCAAAGTTAAATCAACTTTTAATTTTGAGAATGCCACCAACTATTTCTTTTCCCCCAATTCTCTCTCCCTCACTGCCGATGCCGCCATCCCCGCCCAATCCCCCTGCTGGCGAACACATCCTTTCTTAAATTTTCTTAGAAAAAACCTCAACCTAGAATTGTAGAGTAACACCTAATATCCTAGCTCAAAATGTTTTGCCAAAATGTGTTTCTCATGTCATAGGTTAGTCCTTTCTTTATATAGTTTGACATTCTCATAAGAATTGAGTTTAAGCTCATCCTATTCATTCAACTCTTATACTTTTTTTCTCCACATGCTTTAGCATCAATGTTTAAATTCTAAATAGCCCAATATGCTTTGTGTTCTAACTTGAAATGTAGGTGACATGCTTTTCCAAAGACCAATATATAGGGGACATTTTAATTGGTATCTTGAAAGCTTTTCTTTAACCTCATAATGTATCATCTAATTTTAGTGACCAATCCTTTCTTGATGAGCTTACAACGTTATCCAAAATCCCCCCCCTCACCCGAGTTGCTGCCCTCGCAGCTTGCTGTTGCCACATATCCTTCCCCCACACATCTCCTGCTGCCCTCCCGAATTGGCACAAATCAGTCAATTCACAGACCAATTTTTACCATGACCGATTTACATACTTTTTTGAAGGGGAATCCTTCCGATCTGATTTAAATTTGCCAATTCCATTCAGAATCGGCCGATTTTTGCCACTACTCACCTAACTTCTGATTTGCTGTTATAGATGATCTTTATCTCATGCTGGCCCCGACCTTCTCTGTCGTTGACAAAGGGGACAATGCTATTATTTTCATCGTGTTTACTTCTTTTTATCTAGCCCTAGCAGTTGAGATGGGAATAATAGATGGGAGTTGTTGATGGATAATTTGGAATATCAAAAATTTCATGTATTAGTTTTTTTGTAATAATTTTGTTGCTAGTTCAATTCTGATGAATGATTTTTGTGCTTTTTACGGATGAATATTCGTTATGTCAAACGTTTTGCATACTTGCTAATGTACGACAGATGGTTATTTTTGAAATTTGTGTTAGTAAAAACCTGCAGTTGTTTAGAGTGTGTATTGGGTTTTTTGTGGAGCTTTTTTTATAATCTAGCAAAAATTGTAAATTAGAAAATGCATGATCTTCAATTCTAGTCTTTTCTTTGTTTTAGTAATTTTATGCGGGAACTCGCTTTTACAAATTGAAGTGGTAAGCTAATATACTAAGGCAGTTATTATCTATTCTCTCTTTTTTTCAATGAATTGAATGACATATTTTATGTGGACTGAATTAATTGAAATGATAATGATTTATCAATAAATTTTGAGTTTTTTACCGGAAAAAAGGGAGAAGTTTTTTATATTACCCTAGTAGTAGTGGAAGAATCAAAGCAAATTGTAACACCCCAAATCCGGTTCACGCTCGTGAACCGAACCGGCATGTTACAGGCCCCGGTTAGGTCGGCTAACCCGAACCTAACTCATGCGGATCCAATCTCGGCGTCTTAAGATGAAGATACGATCTGTCATGAATGAATAAATGCACAAAATCCTAACATGGTACTACATGAATGACATGCAAATTCAAAATTCACACCAATCACAATTACGATCAAAATTGATGAAAATTCTGAAATAAAACGGACAGGGTCTCCCCTAAAAGTGCAATTAGGGTCCACCCTGTCAAAATACATATATACAAATATATACAGCATATATCAACAATATCATTACACACAATTCTAATCTACTATGAGTCTCATTCTCTGAACTTCGGGTCCTCAACCCATCATACTTTTGCTGCGCTACTGCTGATCATTTCATTTCATATCATTGATCATGCATCAAACATTTAATCATGTCATTCACAAAATAATAACATAATAATACAATATTAAACATTCAGAAATCTAACATGTGTGTGCACAAGACCTCATTGCTCCTCCGTCCAAGCTGGCTCATCCATCTCGTGCTTATCACCTACATATATATAAGAAAAACGTCAGTAACAAGCGTTACTGGTCCGGAAAATAAAATAACTATAACAAACTGGCTATGAGAGCAAACTCTCATCTGAAAGAAAACCATATACTTCCTCAAGAACACTCTGAAGGGCACTACTGAGGAGCCACTGGGCTGCAGACCCGGTAGCATCCCGAACTTACTGCTCTGCTGCTGGTACTGTGCTACTCTCAGCACTTCTTTTTCAGTACTTCTCGTGAAACTTTATCCTAAGCCCTCTCCTTACCTCCATATTTCTCCTGGCCTTGAGCACGAAGGCCGAGTACTCTCAGGCAGTCGCCTTTAGTACCCTTTGAACCACAAGTCCGGACATGCGCTGTACTAAACAGTACCCGTAAACCTCCACGTTCTCCGGGTGTGAGGAACTCAAACGCGGAGTTGTCAGGATCCCTCGGGAATGGAACAGTCCGCTGGCACTAATCCAGAGCCCGCTTTGACTGTCACGGCATCCTCTGCATGGTACGTGCAGTCGGTTTCTCCATCTCTCGTCTCACTGAAAACTCGATAAAACTATATATATAGGCCTGGGAAGGGATTCATATAATAGGCCCGAAGGCAACTTGTGGTGGATCTTGTTTTCGAAATCATCCTCGAGGGATCTCATCCTCGAGGGGTTATTAATCCGGAAAATATTCGATTAAATGGCCCGAGTTAAGTGGGATCCAATAAAACGCCACTTAACCCGTCCTGCAAATAATAAAATAAACATACAATAGAAAAGCGTAAAACAAGACGAGTCCTAAACGGACCTGGTGGAAGCTCCAAGCGTGTCATCGCGCCTAGGCGGCGAGCTCCTACTTCGTACCTACACATCAAAACTAGATACTAACGCCCGCTAACTAAATGATGCATCAAACTCAACAAACATCACACAATACGAATAACATCCATCAACAATCAAGTAATCATAATGTAAAAATAATTCTACGTCATCCTATTCATACCAATTTTATACTGTTTTTCTAAGTTACGTCATACTCGATTAACATGCTCATATTTACTTATCTCACTAGACTACTTATCCTCCATGCACTATCAATCACATCATGTAACTTCATTCATACTCTGATATTCATCATGATAATTAATCAACCCTAGCATGCTATGCTAACAATTATCATCAATTTTAAATAAATCAATCGGAGGTAATTATACCTCACGTCGTCGGCAATCGGCGACGGCTAGGGTTCCGTCGCGCGTCTCGGAGCTCGAATTCGGCGCTCCTCGGCGTCCGACGTTCGATCGAGTCCAACTAGGTGAGCTCCGCGGAAGATCCGGTGAATTCCAGCGAATTCCAGAAATTCCGATTTTTCGGCGGTTTTCCGGCCGCTACTGGCGGTTTTCCGGCGGCTTCCGGTGGTTTTCCGGCGACAATCGCCGGCGGCGTCTACTAGTCGGAAAGGGGTCGTGTTGGGTACCCTCGGAACCGGCTCGGCGAGCCCGACTCATCTATGGCCTCAACATGGTCGACGGAGTTGGCGGCTCGCCGGAAAATGGTCAAAACAGTGGTGGCGGCGGTGGGTGACTCGATCCGGCCGGGATGGGCGGCGCTGGCCTCCGTTCCGGTCGGGGACGGTCGTGGGTTGGTCGAAGACGTCGAGGTGACCACTCGATCACGGCGGCGACGGTCGCCGGCGGCGGAATCGGCAACGCGAAGCGCAACGCGGGCGCGGCGTCGCGGCGTGGCTTCCCCGCGTCGCGGCGGTCCGATGGGGGCCGGACCTGGTCGGGCGGCAGGGCGACGCCGTGGCCTGGCTGGGCGGCGTCGATCGGCGGCCAGGCGGCGTCGGCCGTGGCGGCGGTGGCGCGCGAACACGGGCGGCGCGGGTGAGGGTTTGGGGAAGAAGAAAGGGGAGGTCGAGGGTGTGTGTGGTGGCAAACTCGTAAATATTACTTGACTCGTCTCCGACTCGAGTCAAGTATAATAACTAAGTCGTATTAAATCCTAAAAAAATTCATAAAAATCGGGAAAAATCCCGTAAAATCAAACAAATACCAAACATCGTAATGATATGCTCTAAAACTATCAACCCACCCAAAATGCCCGTAACGCGTCCTAACGCGGTAAACGGCCTAAAACTAATTCTACGATCCACTATATATAAAAATAAAAAAATAACTGGCATACTCTCATATATCTGATAACTCATTCTGTTCTGCTGTGTTCATGACGTTATCATCATATACTTAGGTACGCATGACCCTCATAGCTCATACACGCGATCGGCGTCGGCTCGGTACACGTGTCCTGAAACTGACTCAACTCGAAAAATAACGGTCGACCCGACCGGTTCTGAATATAAAACCCTAACTCGAATCGTGGGTTTTACAAAATTATCCAAAAAAATTATATCTAAAATATAAAAACCATTCTGAAAGTAAAAAGAAGAAAGAAAAGAATTTTACGAACGGGTGGCGGTGCCCATTGTGGGCAGCCCCAATGATGGGGTGGCCTGCCCTTACCGGGGGCTAGCTGCCCCCATGTATGTGGGCCCAATGATGGGGCGACCAGATTTGGCCCCCATGATGGGGTAGCCAAATTTAACGGCCCTAAACCATGGGGAGCCCAACCATATTATGGGGTAGCCAAATTTAGTTAGCCTTGGACCATGGGGAGCCCAAATCTGCTGCCCTATCTTCTGAGCCGAAGAAAAAAATTTTTTTTAAATTTTACTTTAAGGGTAATTTTAATATTTTAATTAAAATTTTCCCTTTCTCGTAATTTATTTTGATTCTCCTGTCACGAGGTAATATCAAAATATTTCTCCAAATAAATTTTATTATTGAAAACACATGTTATTATTTAGGGTATGTGAGATATAAAGCCTTGTACAATAAAGTCTACAAATTTTTTCGCTATTGTTGCATTTCATATTTTTTTGTTTTGTCGATGATTTTGGCCCCATAATAATCTACTCAAATTAGGAATTTTAAAATATTGATAAATATTAATATATTTATAATTATACTATTTGAATTAAATTTATTCTTTGATATTCATATTATTATTAATATTTATTATTAGGAAAATGTTGGAATAAAATCCTACTTACATTGAGAATTTTAAAAATATTGATAAATTTTACTATATTTATAATTATACTAATCACATTAAGGTTTTTATTTAATAAACATACTCGATTTAGATTTTTATAGATTTTATTTATTTATTTAAAATTTTATTTATTTATCATTATTTTTTATTAAGAAAAAACATAAGATATAATTCTATTTGATTTAAAAATATTTAAAAACGAAATTATATTTAATTATTAATTTTTTAATAATTAAAATTAAGCTTATTTGATATTGAATTATTCGTAAAATTAATTAAATATTTATTAATTTTTAAAAATAATATAGTAATAAATTTTAAAATGAATTTTATATATTTTAATGTATATTTTATTAATAAGTTTTAAATCTAGCTTGCGAGTCTTTAACTAGTTTAAAATTGGCTTATTTAATATTATATTTTTGGTTAAAAATAAATAAATATTTATTATTTTATTTAAAAATAATATGGTATTTTACATTAATTATATATATTTTTAATGTATATTTTATCAATAAGTTTTAAATATATCTCATAGATCTTTAATCGGTTAATATATATATTTGTATAGGAGAGACTTTTAGAAATTTCACTCCAAAAAATAAAAGAATATACTCTTATTAATAAAAGAGGAATTAAATATTGGCATCGTGTGATTAAAAGTAAGAGAATCAATCAATCAAAATATAATAAAAATACCTCATGTAGAGGGTCATAAGTTCGAATCTCACTAACCTAAATTTATTAAAAAATTAAAATAATCACAAGTTCAAACTTGGCTAACCTCAACTTCGAACTTACTGCTAACGAGAGTCTCTCTAATTATCTTGAAAAAATCAAATAATTACAATTCATAATCTTGATAACCTCAATTTCATAAAAAAATAATAAAAATACCTTTCATGATAGAAGATTACGGGTTCAAATTTGATTAACTTCAATTTCTAACTTACTATAGTCTATGTATTTGTCCTGAAAAATATAATAAAAATCTAAATAATTATAATTTTTATTTTTATTTAAGTAGGATATATCTTTAAAGTCAATAAAATATTAAATTATTACAGTTTATCTCATTATTCAATAAGAATTTATGTCTAAAATTATAGTTACAAAAATTAAAATCGAACATTAAATTAGATTAAAAGGAGTCATTAAATTGGACTAATTTATAAAAAATTAAACATGAATCGGTTTACTTCAATTAGTCAAAATCAATAAAATTATATAACCCATTAAGCCATATTATAAAATAGTTTTAAGTAAATTATTAATTATATAATATATCATTGATGTTATAGTCGGTATTATATGTTATAAATATTTTTTTCTTATTTTTAAATCTGATTTTTAAAAAAATATTTTACATGCTATTATTTTTGAGTCAAACCCAATGTCGTGTCGAGTATGACCGAGACAACTTTTATTTACCGTGATTCCACCGAGTTGTTTGCCCAACCGACGTTTTTCTCACCCTGAAACCTCGACGCCGCCCGGATTCACGTCCACGTCGCCCCCGGCCGCCGCACCACCGCCGATCGACGGCGCCGGTCACCGCCAACCCGTCGTTGAGTCGTCCTCCATCCTTCCGGCCGTAGCCCGGTCTCCACAACGTGGAGAAGGCCGCGAGCTCACGCGCCCTCCCGACGCGATTCCGCGGCCGCGCCGCCTGCCGCCGCCCGCCCCCGCCGCCATTCAACCGGCCCGCGCCCCGCTGCTCGCCGCCTGCCCTGTGCTCCCCTGTCTCCCCGCCGCCCTGGTCTCCCCCACCGCCCCGCCCCAGTCTCCCCCACCGCCCAGTCCCCCCCCCCCCCCGCCCCGCCGCCCCCGCTCTTCCCAACCCCCAGAACGACTCCCGTCCCCCGCCCCCGCCATTGAAACGAAAGCTTTTCTTGATTGAATGGTACCATTGCACTTTTTTTTAAAAAAATGCTATTAGTAGTTGCTAATTTGATCAAATATAATGCTCCCAATGCATCAACGACTTGCAATTATTACTGTTTTCTTTATTCAACGTGCAATTATTACTGTTAAAGTTGAATTGAGATTTGGACCTTATATGTTTGCTCTTGCCGAAACAGTAGTTGCTAATTTGATCCATTTTAATGCTCAGATTTGTTTGGTAGACTTGTTATCAGGGATTTGGTTATTGCCTTTGTTCTTGCTTGAAACTGGGTGCCTTTGATATTAGTTGCTAATTTAATCAATTGCAATGTGCCCTTGTCACCAATAACTGGCAAGTGTGATTTTATTTATTCAAAATCTTAGATAGATTGCAATGGTAGAGTTGGCATTGGAGGTTTAATCAATGCCCGCTTTGCTCTTGCTTGAAACTAGGTGGCTTTGATAGTAGTTAATTTTATTTATTTTAAGCCTCCACTCTATAAGAGCTTGTAGTTAACGTTTTTATTTTTTCTTTTTTCTCAAATTCTTTAATAGATTGCATTGGTAGAGGTGGTATTGAAGGTTTGATCGTCGTCTATACTCTGGCTATCGCGTTCTAGAATCTTGATGGCACCAACCGAGTCTCGCCGGCCCATCAAGCGGTCTGTGGTATCGGACCAACAGAAAAGGCGAGACCTTACCCTCCTCCGCCAAGAGCAGAATCGCCAGAAAGCCCAAGAACATGCCCGGAGATTGGCTTCCTCTGCCATTTCACTCCCGCCAGCTGGTAGCCCCGATATGGAAGTGGATGCAACCCAAGAAGTTGGCATCCCATCCCATGAGCTTAGCATGGTGGAGGCTTCCAAGCTGGGTGGCCGCGAAGCTCGAAAATTGTTTTCTCAACAGTTTATGCTTCCAGAATGGATGATTGACATCCCTTCTCGGTTGAGTGCTGACTGGTAAGCAGTATTTTTATTCAAGGAATTAGTTGCTTATAACCACGATGCTCAAGCTATTTGATACTACTTTTTTTATGTAAATGGTGAGTTATTTATTTTTGCACCACTATCAGAGTCAAGAACAGTATTAATTACTATTGCAAGGTGATGCAAACCTGCCAGATGGGCTAGAAAAAAAATGCAGCTCAAAGCATTTCATTCCACTAGGTTTTTCCACCCAAAACCACTTAGAAGGCGAGTGCAAGAGGATAACTTGAGAAGAATAGCTTCACATAAATTCTTATTTCCTTCCTTTATACTTTACTTAAAATCACTTAGAAGATGAGTAACGGCTGAACAAAACAATGGGGTAGCTCAAAGCAATGGCACAAAGTAAAAAGTTGTAAGCAATGGCCATTGTCTCTTTTCATTACAACAAGGTATATATTAATAAGCCATTTTTACAATAACCTCTCCACACAAAAATAAAGAATCTAGGGAAGGTCACAGTTTATTTAAATAAAAGGGAAGGTTACTCAAAGGTGAAGTCACAATTATTAACAAGTTAATTAAGTAACTTTTGACCATCTAATAGACACATGGTCAAAAGGTGTAACCTAAGGATGCACTGCATTGCAAAGTTATTGTTTTTGAGCTATTCGCTAATATACACCTCTTATGCTATAGTTTGATAGCATAGTTCTTAAGTTTGTTAATTCTATTTGAATTAAAAATCAATAGGATCTAATAATGTTAGGATTAGGTTTCTCTATACTATTAATCATGTTTATAATTTAAATATAAAAAATCTACTTCTAATTGAATTAGATATTTAAATACTAGTATAAGTACTTCAAAAATCATGGCTGATGTCATGAAGGGCATTCAGCCATCAAAATATTTTGTAATTTGTAATCACATAGCTTCTTGGTTAGACTTCATGTCCCCAGCTTTTTTTGGGATAAGGTGGTAGATAAAAGGAGAAGATTAATACTTACTTTAACGTAAGAGAGGGTAAAATTGTAATTTAATTAGAGATGTGACAAATTATGGTGAGTTTTCATCTTTTATGTTATAGTAAAAAGATTTCCTTTCCATTTGTTACCAAATCTGTTCATGTGCTATAGGCGTGTTTTTGCAAGGCCTAGTGGAAAACGATGCTTAGTTGTTGCTTATAAAGGAACGACCACCAGTCGGCTTAGAAATGGTTCTATATTGCATCGTTTTCCCTCTGCTTTACCCAATGGCTCAAGATCATCTGGAAACTTTGGTTCTTCTCAGTCATACACCATCTTGGATTGTATTTTCCATGAGGTAAATCTATTTTCACCTTAATGCTGAATACTTGAATGTGCTGTTCTGCATAGTTTAATTTACTATATGTTACAATATTGCAGCCTGACCAAACATTCTATGTGATTGATCTTATTTGTTGGCGGGGACACACTTTCCTTGACTGCGATACAGAGTGCAGATTTTTTGGGTTAGCTCAAACCTAGCTGATACGGGTGCTTGTGATTTACCTTCTGTACATCATCAATACAGATTTAGTGTAGTTCCATCCCGTGAATGTAATAGGGTGGGTCTCCAAACTGCATACATTGGCCCTGCTCCTTATATGAAAGATGGTCTTTTATTTTACAACAGGTATTCCTTTCACAGCATACATATGTGATCAGACTACAATAATAGCATGTTAATGTGATAGTTTTAACAATGGCCTGTTACCATTTGCATGTATGGATTTAATTTGAACAGTTCGTTGTTATTTTTCTATCAACTTATTGCTGAAAGTTTTATATTTACTTTTCTAGACATGCACATTACCAACGTGGAGTTACACCTCTAGTTCTGGTGTGGAAAGATGCATGTTGTAGTCAGTATCTTCTTGATACGGATAGCAGGGGTCAAGTTCCTGCTCTGCAACAGGTACATTTCATTTGTTTGGTGCTTTAATTATAAGTATCAACTTAAACTTTTTTTCTTAAGTGCATTTATATTTCTATATAGAGTTTAAATTAGAAAGATTCTAGCTTGTCGCTGATAGAGATTTATAAAATTTCAAACGTTCAGGTTGTCTTAGAACTACAAGCCGATGAAACACTAGCAACTTCAGATGATCCTCCAGTGGTGTTTGGTAGACTAGCAGCTGATGTCATCAAACAGGTTCAAATTCCTCTCTGAGTTATTGCATGCAGCCTTTCGTTTGATGATCTGTTATTATTCTTCTAAACCTATCACTATGATTAGGTTGCTTTATGTGGATGATATTTTTAAACTACTCACAAAGCCTAATTTCTTTTAGCAAAGTATGCTATATTTTTTCCAACGAGTCTTAGTTTTCACAGTAAACGTAATAACTCTACTTAGAATTTGTCTATTGTTTTTATTTGTATTATTATTAGGTCTCAAAATTTGGTTTTGTGGTAATATGTTTCCTTTTTGTGCCTCTGTTGACAAAGTAAAATGTCTTAATTTGACAGTGACTGGTCATGGCAAGATGCTGCATGCATAATATTGAGTGGTTGTAAGTGCCCACGTATTGAGTAGATTAGTGGAAGGGAAAGCTGCATAAACGTCTAAAATTATAAATCAGGGAAATGCATTCCTTCTAGCAATAAAATGAAATTGATTAATATGATTATCTTGTTGTCTCCTTTGTTCCTCCATTTTTCTTATCATCTGTCATTTCTTCTGAATGAATATGTCAGCTTACATGTGGAAACAAGCTGAATATCATGATTACCACTGTGGTGAAGATAATTGCGCTATTATATCTCGATAAAAAATAGTTCCATGATGCCTATATGATACAAAAGGTGGAAAGGTAGTAATGGTGATCATGTTGAACCAGATCTTATTCTCGCCATTTCCTATTGCACTATGATGAGGATCTCCAACGAGAAAGGCATCCGGCTTAAATCTTTGCAATTTGTTTATGCATGATTTTGTGTCATTAATATAAATAATCAATCAATGACACTAAATTTATGGGCGCTAGCTTACCCAGGAGAAGGTGTAGATGATGGTGATGGGTTCCTCTAATTGATTTTTCTTCAACTCTCTACCCTATTTCTTTTCTGCATAAAGTGATGCAAAAGTATGGTTTAATCAATTTGTATCAGAGGAGACATTCATAAGATTTAAGATAACTCCAGTTTCTAAGCATAGGTTCTTCTTATTGCTAACTGTGCCAAATAAGGTCCATAGGCTTTGGAGGATACATCTAATGACAGATTTCTACAGTAATTTCACAGTTGGAATTGGCCAAGCAAGAATTCTGTTGCTGTCATTATCGTAAAGAAATGGGGGTGATTCACCGGTTGGTAGGAGTTGGGTAATTTATCACCATATAAAGGGCAACATGTTTTTTTAAACACACTCAGCTTTATGCCTTTGATCCAAAGTTTGAATTCAGAAAATCTTTCTCATATATCAGTATGGTGATGTTGTTATTGCCAAAATTGAGACCTTCACCAAAGGCAAACTATCAAGAATTATTGTCACACCTCAGCTAATTGAATTTCTTGACATTGATGTGGTTGAAGTGGAGTTTGCTGATGGTAAATGTCCAATTTATATGTGTGTAATGTGTATATTATCATCAATGGGGGTGGTTCTAACTATAATTATATGTACTGTGTGCGTATGCTTGGCGTCATTTAGAGGGTACAAAGTGGAACTTGAAAATGATGATTGTTGAAACTTTTAAATTTATGCTTGCAGAGGTTTGTATGGTGAATCTTGTCTTGTTAAAACATGTAGACCATAGTAAAAGCTATTGATTTGACTTATCAGTATCATTTGGAGCATAGGAGCGAGAATGGTAGAAATTATGCCTTTTTTGCCATGCTTTTTGAAGATGTTTAGATAATAGATCATGGACTCTTGTTCATCTGTGTAATTCTTATGTCTGTGCATAACATGGTCTGGTTCTAACGCCCAAGTGATAAAGTTGAGTAGTGGAGAGGAAAGCTGTTTGAATGTATAAACATATTTTGGGTCGAGTGATGAGATGGGGTAGTTTTCAGTCTTATTCCCTTCTTTTCTGTTTTGTTTTCTTTTTTATTTTCTATCATTTCTTTAAAAACTGCTCATGCTACCAAAAACCTTTTTACTTCCATTTCTTTCCATCTTACCTGCCTCAGAATTGAGTGTGTCCGAAGATTTGTGTGAATTTTTTACTTTTCCATGGTAGAAGCTAAAAGAAAAGTGCATTTAAGAGCTCATTTTATTTTAGCATTTAAAGTGTTATTTCATAGTACGTGTGATCAAGTTCTTTGTTTCATGAGGTCTGTGTAGATTGATACATCTAGCTCTGCTTTTCATTCCTTTTTCATCGTGATCCTTTCTTCTTTTTTATCAGTCAAGCTTACGATGTGGAGCTCTTTTGCGCTTTGCAATTAATGATGGTGGAGTGAAGCTTGTTGATGGAAAGATGGAAATTGCTGATTTATGTTATATAGACAAGGCTAATCGTGTGCGTGCTTTTGCAGATAGTTACTCAAAGGTAAGTCGAGTTCAACATTTTATAATCTTTTAGCCTCTTTGGGATTGTTCAGAAATGGTGCATCCCACAATGCTGTGCGTTGCAATGATTCAACAAACGATCTGGAAATTGTTTCTACAGTTTTGCCTTTGTTCAATAGTTGATTTCTTTTAAAATACGTTTCGTTACTTTTTCCTTACAGGTGTTCTTCCAGTACATTGCCCGGCATTATCCCCTACGAATAGACGATCTTTTTGAATCAGTGACTTCTTCTGAAGATCAAGATAATAATATAATGGACGTTGAAATGGTTGGATAGTAGCATTTACTGGTCCACAGCAATGGGCAAGAAATAGCATCTACGCGTGGGTGGGTGTAAGTACATGATTATCCTTGTACATGTATCTGAATACGCTTAGTTTTCTATACAGTGTATGCCCAAGAATGTATTGTATTATTTTAATGCATCGCACAAACGCACGGTCATGCAAGTTAAAAAGTGACGAGTGGGTAATGTTTCCAAGAAGATTTGATATTTTTGCACAATTATTAATAATAATATTTAGCAGGGAGTATGTTAGATTATAAAGATGAGTTAATATGAGTCTATTCTAATCTATCCAAAATGATTAAAGATAGTAAACTAATATAATTAAATTAATTTAGAGAAACAATACAAAGGCATAGAAATATAAACAACCAAAGCTAACAAAAGTCCTCATGCATAATTAGAATTGGAATTTGGATGTATAATTTTATATAATTAATGATAGCATAGATTGTAGTTGATATCTAGAGAAATAAGTTCAATTGTAAAGGGGTTTTGGTATTTATTATAATTTATTGCCCTAGCCTCACTTCACTTTACTACTTTACTGTACAAATAAAACAAAATTAGTGTTTTATAATTAATTTTTTATGTAGATATTTATAATTATTAAATTTTTACAATTAAAATTATAAATTACTTTATTCAAAAACACTATCGATCTTAATGCCCGATTGAACTTTTTGCACATGTAAGAGTTAACTACTTTATTGAAGTATTAAGTTCATATATAAAATAATTAACTCACAATAAAATATATTAC